>OZJO01001466.1:28954-53193 GCA_900406225.1 Acrobeloides nanus
CAGCGGGCCGAGCGCTAGACCTTGGACGAGTTGATATATCTATAAAGCTTTTGATATAATTGTGCTCTTTCTTTTCAAAACGAACTATTTTGTAAAAAAGTGGCAACCAAACAAAATATAGTGGCCGAATAGTTAAGACTGTAGATTTTTCAGTTTCTACTGGAGGGTTCGAATCCCACCTGAATCCAATTGTTTTTTTTGTCTTTTTATTTTTTTAAAAAGAAAGAAGACATTGTTTATAGCTCGCAAGACGAATAAAACGGTACCAAAATTATCCAATTTGAAAATTGTTTTGGGTTATTGAAACGAAAACCCTGATTCATGTTTTCGTTTCAATAACCTAAAACAATTTTCAAATTTGATCATTTTAGTGTCATTTTATCCGTCTTAGCGAGCTATAAAAATGCCTTCTTTCTTTTTAAAAAAATAAAAAGACAAAAAAAACAATTGGATTCAGGTGGGATTCGAACTCTCCATTAGAAACTGCAAATCTAGAGTCCTAACCATTCGGCCACCATGTTTTTTTAGTTGCCATTTGTTTATGCAAAACGGTTCTTCGCCACGTACCAATTGTTGCCGTGAAGTCGATCTTACAGATGGGCATACAAAACGACTATAAAAATGAAGATATTCTGAAACGGTGAGGTATTTTGGAGGCTTTTCCGAGCGCACGAAGGCAATACGTTTTCCAAATTGCTGTCTAGTTAGCGAATGTCCATTCATTTCAAAAATACATCCGACTAGACCAGCAGGCACATCTTCAGATGCCAAGATGTGGAATAGAGCTTGGACTTCTAGCTCTGAAAAATTCTTTCTGGATGTGACAAAAAACAAAATTCTCGAACCTGAACTAGAGAGTAGTGCTAACGTGTCTCCACTGAATAGCTCAAACGTAAGCCCATTCAAAATCCGAATATAATTTGGCGCACTTAACATCAGCTTGTCGAAGATTGATCTTGCATCATGTGCAAAATTCAAGTCGATGATACGAATATGGGGGTTTCTTTGAAAATTTTCACATTTCTGTCAATTGAAAGTCTTACCGATGAACCGGATCAGCAGGGAAATCACTAGCTTTGGGGTATTTCAAATAATTGTAACCATCTTCGAGTCTTCGAAACAAGTCACTATTCGAGAAATAGTTGGCATGATGTCTTCGGGAGCGGAAGAAACCCGCATGACTAAAGCGAGATTTTGATTTGTAAATCAGGCTGCGCGCTAGCATGTAGTGCCCTCCTTCTGTAAATCGTAATTTTTAGTAGGTCTAGTCTTTACAACAACAAAAAATTTTTTGGCTCTACGACCCACCATGATTCTTCTTATAGACCTGGGAGCCATGCTAGTTTCTGGTGAAAATTTTCCGACAAAATTTTCTATCGACACAAAAACCCTGAATTTTAAATTTTTTAAATAAATCATGAAAAAATCCAAAATCTTGATGATTTGAGAAAAATTGTCATAGGATATTTTTTTATAATTTGCCGAGACGAATAAAATGACACCAAAATTATTGAAATTTGAAAATGTTTTGGGTTATTGAAACGAAAACATGAATCAGGGTTTTCGTTTCAATAACCCAAACATTTTCAAATTTTAATAATTTAGGTGTCATTTTAGGCAATTTGTAAAAGTACGACTGCGCCGAACGAAGCACCAAACGGGGCGCCGAACATGCCAAAGGGTCCCAATTAGGCTTAGGCCTAAGTCTAATTGGGACCCTTTGGCGTTTTCAGCGCCCCGTTTGGTGCTCCGTTCGGCGCAGTCGTACTTTTACAAATTGCCGTCATTTTATTCGTCTTAGCGAGTTATAAAAAATATATTCTATGACTGTTTCCCCAAATTGTCAAGATTTTGAATTTTTTCATGATTTATTTTAAAAATTTAAAATTCAGGGTTTTCGTGTCAATATTCAGACCAATACATGACTTATTGCAATTTCACGACTACTAGCGCCGCTGTTTAGCGTCGTGAAATGCATTTCACGACTGCTATCGCGCGCCGCCTCCATGGCAAAATACATACGATGAGCGGTCATCTGCCAATTCTGTTAGTGGTGGTATGTCGGATTCGGCGTAGTGGAATTCGCTTGGAGATTCTTGGACACTTTCTTCCATGCTAGTTCCTGGTGAATCGGCTGTGGCTCGGCAAAAATTAGAAGTTAATCGGTGAATTTTATCACTGGAAAGTAAAGGGTGGCACCCAAAAAATCGGATTTTTGCAATTTTTGTAAAAATTAAAATTTTATTTTTTTACCCAAAATTTTATTTTTCGGCCAATATTTGATTTTTTGGCCAAAATTGACAAAAACTTTTCCTAAGTCTTTATCAAAAAACCCTATAGGGGATTGTTTATGCGAGAAATCGATTTCGCGCATTTCCTAACATTGAAAATGATTCCCTAATCCTGATTCAGGAAGATGTGTGTATTGAAGTGAAAATAGCCTATTCAGGGTCACAGAAGCGTTTTCAAAGTTGTGCAATGCGTGCAATCGATTTCTTAAAGTAACCCCCTATAGGGTTATTTTGGAGAAAACTTTAAAAATTTGTGAAAAAATCGCGCAAATCCGGTTTTTTGTGGTAATAGATTGAACCCTGTAATAAATTGATCCAGAAATAAATGTCAAAATTCTTACTCATTAGTTAAATCCCAATCAGATCTGGAAAATTTGTGAGAATAACTTTCTCCATTAACCAAGGATTTGGGTCGAATTAAAGATCGAAATCTTTCAGGCACAACATCACCTAAAAATACAATTACAGGGTGTCCATCCAAAAAATTTTTTCGAGAAGCGTACTGTGCGTGCACCCCTTTTTTAAATCTCAAATTCATACCATTCGGACCAATCCTAGGTAGCCCAAACTTCAAGACTGGTTTTTCCACCACGGTCGCATCACTGTCTGTATGATTCATCATATAATAAGTAGAAGAAGGAAGCTTATAGAAATCATTAACCGTCTCAATAATGGGCTAAAAGTTAAATAAAAAGAAAACGGGGACAATTCAAAACTAGGTCAATTGGTTCACATAAAATCAGGCCAAGTTGTGTCGAACATTTTTTAAAGACCCTACAAAACTAATCACAAGAACTAGAATTAAACTCCAAGTGCCGTTGGTTTGCGTCTCTAATGTGAGATCCTTGAGGTAAATGCAAGAAAGAAGTGAGTGTGCGTGCTTTCAAAAACGTCCTTCGTGCGATCGCTGGCGCCGTGAAGGTCAGTGGACTCTACGAAGGGGGAACAATTGGAGAAAGGAGGTAAGAATGGATTCCTTTAATTGGTCTTCTGATGAGGTGAAAGCCACAGCGTTTCACTCGTCGTCGGATCTTTACGGTTTTCTCTTTGTGTAATGGATAAGTTAGTTGTGGATGTTTTGGAGCTCTTCCCGTTTGGGAGACGCAAAAACAGGAATCCAAAAACGTATACCTTTTTGAAATAATTTTATGGAAAAATATGCTCTAAAGGCTTAGGCCTAGGCTTGAGCTTAGGTCTAAGCCTAAGCCTAGGCCTAGGTTTGGGGGGGGGGTTAGGCTTAGGCCTAGGCTTAAGCAATAGCGTATCTAGGATCAAATTTCGGGGGGGGGGGGTTAGGCTTAGGCCTAGGCTTAAGCAATAGCGTATCTAGGATCAAATTTCGGGGGGGGGGTGCGAGAGTGGAATCTAATTTTAAGCCCAGAAATTTTGTAAAAACATAAGGGGAGACCATTAAGAAAAATTTTTCATTTTTCGAATTTCGGGGGGTGCGGCCGCTCCCTTCGCACCTTCCCCCCCCTTCTGTATACGCTACTGGGCTTAAGCCTAAGGTTAAGCCTAGGCTTAGGCTTAAACTTAAGTCTAGGCTTAGGCTTAACCTAAGGCTTAAGCCTAGGCCTACGCCTAAGGTTAAGCCTAAGCTTAAGCCTAAGCCTAGCCCTTTAGATACTTTCCCATAAAATTACTTCAAAAAAGTATCAGTTTTTGGAATCCTGTTGACTGCGTCTCCCCAGGGGAAAGAGCTCCGATGTTTTTATAAATGTGCTTTTTTTGGTTGAAAACAAGCTTTATTGTATTATCTGTTGTTGGATGAGGTTTTTTCATACTCTCATTTTCCTGTGCTATTCAAACTCGAGTATGCTCGGAAACCTACGTTTCAGGATCCGCGCTAAACAACGTTAACCAACAGCACTAACTCAACGCTAAGGCTGGATTGAAAACGCTTTCCTGATCCTGATTCAGGGAAATAAGAGTGTGTATTGAAGCGAAAATATGAAAATTTGGAATTTTTCTTCTGAAAATCATCGTTCCTTGGGGGAACGATGATATTTTATGCGAGAAATTCGAAAAATATGCTCAATGCTTCCCTGAATCAGGGTAAGCATGTGAATTAGCTCAAATCTTTCTTTGTTAATTTCGTGTTATTACACATGCCTACCCTGATTCAGGGAAGCATTTTTTGACTCAAGAGCATGTTTTTCGGATTCCTCGCATAAAATAACCCCAGAAACGATGATTTTTAGAAGAAAATTTCAAAATTTTCATATTTTCGCTTCAATACACACTCTTATTGCCCTGAATCAGGGTCAGGAAAAACCCCAGAAACGATTATTTTTCTCAAGATTTTCGCTCAATAAATCTTTCCTGATTCATTGGAAGCGCAGAAGGTTTTTGAATATAAAATTCGAACTTTAAGTCTTACCTCGTCTTCAAAAATTATCCTATTGTCAAACAAATTTTGAGCCATTGCCGAATTCAAATTCAAGCGCTGCAGAGTCCATTTATGCAGGGCATCTTTTTGACTTATAAGCTTCCCATTGGCATATCCATTTGCAAATAGGCTTGTCATGTGCATTTGTAGATGAACAAAAAAGCGAGAGCAATAGGTAAATCTAATGTGGACAAAAGGTATACTGGACTAATAATAGGCAGTCTAATAAAAGGTCGATCGCGTCCTTCCTATTGTTTAGTATCAAATAGGCGTGCGCAAATTCCATATAGGTTGTTCTCGGCCACTTTCCGGAATGAGTGTCGAGAGCATTTTCTTGTGTGTACATGAAAGATGCCCAAGTTATATGTAATTTAGACGACTATTCATGAAGTCCGATATAAGTTTTGGTGCGAATTTGGAGTGCAGGAATCTTTCTTTTGTTCGAAGTTTTTCCAAAGGCTCATGGTATTTTTGCATCGAGTTTATTTTCCCTAAATATCGAGCGTTTTTAGGTTTAGCAGCATCTATACCCCTCCTGTTACAGCCCAATTCTTACAAGATGTCAGTTTTCGAGTTTCACATGGAGAAATTCATGGGGTTATGGGTGCGAGTGGTACGACACAACTTTTTATTTTTATTCAGAGTTTTAGGGTGTGGAAAAACCACGTTGTTGAATATTTTATCCCATCGGATAGAGGGCAGGATAGGCGGTGATATCTTACTTAATGGACAGCCTTTGAATAGTAAGCTTTTAAGAATGAACGATAGCAGTGGTGACATGCGTTGTGGCGTCACAATGATTTTCAACTAATGTGACAACGGCTAACGTCGTGGGCAGTATAACTTTTCGTACATTGTGGTTCGTACGAACTTTTCGTACGGTACTTTTCGTACGGCGCTTTTCGTACGAACCTTTTGTATGAACTTTTCGCTGCCTGATTATCAATAAAATCCGTTTATTGGCACGAAGAAATTTAAACCAAAACGGATTTTATTGATGATTAAGCAACGAAAAATACCGTACGAAAGGTTCGTACGAAAAATACCGTACGAAAAGTATCGTACGAAAATTATCGTACGAAAAGTACCGTACAAAAAGTATCGTACGAAAAGTATCGTACGAAAAGTACCGTACGAAAAGTACAGTACGAAAAGTATCGTACGAAAAGTATCGTACGAAAAGTACCGTACGAAAAGTACAGTACGAAAAGTATCGTACGAAAATTATCGTACAAAAAGTACCGTACAAAAAGTACCGTACGAAAAGTATCGTACGAAAAGTATCATACGAAAAGTATCGTACGAAAAGCACCGTACGAAAAGTACCGTACGAAAAGTACCGTACAAAAAGTTCGTACAAACCACAATTGTACGAAAAGTTATACTGCTACTTCGTGACTTATATCATGTCACAACGATTAGCGCCGCTGCTAGCGTCGTGACATCGTTGTAACATGAGTTGTGATGTCACAACGCATGTCACAACGGCTAGCTCCGCAAAATTCATGTCACGACGACTAGCGTTCACCCTAAATTTAGAAAAGCGGTTCAATGACCTGTGTGAATTTGTCGATATGGAAGTTCGGTTAATGCCACACTTAACGATCCAAGAGCTTCTCATCTATCATGCTAGATTAAGTTTAAATTGTAAACAAGAAGCCATAGGACATCGAGTTGGTTTGATGTGTTGATACCAATCGTCTAAACTCTTTTTAGACAGCTGCTTTAATGCAACAATTCGACTTGGTGACATTAAAACATGAAAAAGTCGGACAATTACATGAAAGTGCGCTTCGTCGCCTAATACTTGTATTACATCTAGTTAGGGATCCAGGTAAGGAAACAGAATAGAAGGCATGTATGAATATTGTTGTATAAGCTTTTATAGTTTTGCATTCACCTTTAAAATTGACTCGATTTTGTAATAGTTAGACTGTATGGTGTTGTTCGAGAGTGGTTACACAAGATTGTTTATTAGCTGCAGTGGCGTAGTCAGACTCCAGGAATGGGGAGGGAGGAATCAACCCCCAAATTTTGCCTTTTTTTAGGTTGGCCAGCCTTAGGCCGGTCAAAACATAAGGGGGGATCCTTATGATTTTTCCAGGTTTGGGGGGGGGGAACCACCCCGGATACCCCCCCCCTAGCTACGCCACTGATTAGCTGCATATAACGGATGTGGCTAGCTCGTAGACTAGCGAGAGGCAAGACTGAAATGCCTGTGGCTATTAGCCCAGGCTAGGTGTCTATCAAGTCAATTTTACAGGTGCAAAACTATAGAAGTACCAGCTTTTCCATAACACAAAATTTAGTGCTGATAGTCATAGACGAACCAGTTCGAGATTTGGACTCACTAAGCGCCTACCAATTTATGACCTCGTTACAAAATCATGTCCGAAAGCATGCCCGAATGGCCATTGTTTCCATGCGATGCCCTCGTTCGGATATCTATCAACTATTGAACCAAATCACTTTATTGTTTTATGGAGAAGTGATGTATTCGGGGACAACGAAACAAATGCCACATTATTTTAGCCAACTGGGATACCGCTGCCCTATACATGAAAATCCAGCGGTGTATTATCGTAAATTTCAATTTTTGTATTATAAAAGCACAGTTTCAGTCTCCTTGGCTACTGTTGATCGAGAAACACCAGAAAGTTATGCGGAGAGCCGAACCAACGCGATGAAATTGGTTGATCATTTTCGAGTGAGTTTTAAGTTTTTTGTTAGATTTAGACATAACTAGGGATTTTTGCTACATCATATTTGATTCAATGCAAAAGTTCAGTAAATTATTAACAGAAAATTTTATCAACCAAGTTTTCGCTTCAATACACAGATCAATTTTGAACCGAGCATATTGTAAAACCTATCGTAACGAAACTTCAACAAACAAGAGGTGGAGAAGTCCTGGCAAAGGATGTACAAAATCCTGACATGTGAAAAAAAATCGATTCCCCATCTAGAAAAACCCCCTATAACAAGCTTCTAGCCCCTTTTATATCATTTTTGGGGGTGTTCTCATTTTTGCCGTGATTCAGATGCATTTCAAAGTTGAGGACTTCAAATGAATTAATAAAAAATTTATTTTACAGAAAAATCTTGAAAACTGTGAATTCCCTGTATCAAATACCACTAATGAAGCCCCCATTCTCTCATGCTATTTTGGAGCCCCGACAAACACACGACGTTTAGGAACTCTAATCAAGTAACTTTGCTTTGGATTGAATTTTAAAAAAATTCTGTATTTTAGTAGAAATGGTTTTCTTTTGTTTAATTCAATGGCTTTCTTCTTATCTCATCTAATGCTGCCATTTGTAATCCTTTTTGTTGCGATTTTCGGAGTGAACTTCACAAGCACCGGTTTGCACATCCCACAATCTGCAGCTGGAATGATATTCTTGCTCATATTTATGACCGGATTAATAGCGGTTACTAGTACCTGCATTTCATGTAAAATTTTCAATCAAGTTAAGGGTGCTTACTATTTGAACAGTACGACAACATTTCGCTCGGTGCTGATATTAAAGGCTAGTCTGCGTGCCAACTGAACGCAGGAGATCATGATGTATGCCTTACAGTAAACATTTCGAACTTGATTTTTTATTTTTTGATGAATGATACCTCAAAATGTTCGTTATGATGCATAGATCAACGTACGATAAATATTTTTTCCCACCGAAATGTCTGTATTGCTAAAAACGGGTTTAAAGTTCCATTTTTTTATTGACTTTCTACTTAGGTAAAATTATTGCTTATATATCATATGTACCAAATAGCTTAGTGAATAGCGCTCTGGACGTTCACTTTTTATGTCGCGGGTTCGATCCCGCTCGGAGCAATTTCTTTTTGCATTATACAAAATGAATAAAAATTTTTTTATTTTTTATTTTTATGCGAGCAACACGGTAGAAATATTATTTTTTCATACAAAAATTAGAAAATTTAAATAGCACTTATTTTTATTTCTAATACGATTTAAAAATACAAAAATCATTAATTTTCAACAGAATGGAAATAATTATTTAAAAAGAAGCATTCAAAACAAAAGGAAAGTTCGAAAGTTATTACAATTATTTTGCGTTTATTCGTTGCTCCATGTGCGAACTTTCCTTTTGTTTCAAATGCTTCTTTTTAAATAATTATTTCCATTCTGTTGAAAATTAATGATTTTTGTATTTTTAAATCGTATTAGAAATAAAAATAAGTGATATTTAAATTTATTAATTTTTGTATGAAAAAATAATATTTCTACCGTGTTGCTCGCATAAAAATAAAAAATAAAAAAATTTTTATTCATTTTGTATGATGCAAAAAGAAATTGCTCCGAGCGGGATAGAACCCGCGACATAAAAAGTGAACGTCCATAGCGCTATCCACTAAGCTATTTGGTACATATGATATATAAGCAATAATTTTACCTAAGTAGAAAGTCAATAAAAAAATGGAACTTTAAACCCGTTTTTAGCAATACAGACATTTCGGTGGGAAAAAATATTTATCGTACGTTGATCTATGCATCATAACGAACATTTTGAGGTATCATTCATCAAAAAATAAAAAATCAAGTTCAAAATGTTTACTGTTAGGGGTTATTGGAACAGTAAACAATCTGCCGAAGAGACAAGCTGGTGTCTACCAACCACACCAGCACGCCCAACCTCCGCAACTTCGGTCAAAGCGGGTGAACCCGAGTTGGCGTTGTTTCCAAGTTCCGTGATTGAGCTATTGCCTTAATTGAAATTCGCATATTTGCAATAGCTCCATCATGGCCATCCTGATTGCAAATAGGGGTCAGTTCTGCAAGTGTTTCCTTAACATGAAGTGTTGCTGTAGCATGAAGTGTTGTTGTAATTTCAAGGTACACTAACAGCGCGCGAAGTGCGCTCACTTAGGGGGGAGGGGGGCGCGCGGAGCGCGTCCCAGTGCAGGTTTAGTAGCATATGGGTACGGTCCTGCAAGTGTTGCTGTAACATGAAGTGTTGCTGTAACATGAAGTGTTGCTGTAGCATGAAGTGTTGCTGTAATTCCACAAGGTATACTAAGGAGAATTATTTGCTCGACAATACTCCTCAGGCTACAATAATCTTTGAGAAAATTTATCATGTGTCTGTCACTATTTCCGAACTTATTAAGGAGAATTATTTGCTCGACAATACCCCTCATGAAGTGTTGCTGGGGTATATCCCCTCAATTTTGCAAGTGCTGCTGTAACATGAAGTGTTGCTGTACTTAAAAGTGGCTTGGTGTAACACGTACTGTTTTAAATAGTACAACCGGGCTGCCACCGGCAGCCTGGTCGTACTATTTAAAATAGTACGAGAAATAGTCAGCAAAATTCGTGCTGTTTTTGTCGTACTTTTCGAATAGTAATTACCCAAAAAAGGTCGTATTTTTTAGTTATGGAGTTAAGTCCAACAATGTTTTGGGAGGTGGCACAGGGATTGTACAACGCCTCTTATATGCTCTTGGCGTATCTTCTTATCTCATCGATTTTCGATATCGTCTCAATTTTGATGTCATCTGCAGCCTTTATTTGGTATTTACACGGGTTTTATAAATTTTTTCGATTTTTTCATTTTAGGCTGACAACATTCGATCTTCAATTGGATATTGTTTTGAAACTGGCTTTAGTGTTATTTTGTACACACATGTTTTATAAGCTTATCACTTTGTCCATCTTTGTATTCATTGGGGATTCGTATCATGTTGCAATTGTTGGGACTTTGCTATGCTGTATTTCAGCAACCGTTTGCTCGTCGTTTATCAAGTAGGGATTGAAAATTGAAAAGTTTCAGCTGAAATATTTCGGCAATAGGAAAGAGTGCTTTTTTCCATCATTTTTTTAGAAGCTACTCATCTTTTTTGTCGATCAACCTCTATTACCCCACTTATTTGAGCATCGAACGCTATGCCAATGTTATCCTGCTAGCGGAACTCGTGAACGAAACTAAAGTGTCAAATTGCCACAGAAATGAAATCAAACCATTCCGTTTTGCAGATGAATTTTGCCGGTACGCTTAAACTTAATAGTTCTTTGCATTCTATATAATTAGATGGAATAATGGAAGCCAATACCTTTATCCAGATATCCTATCATCATTTGTAAATAAACCAGAGTTATGGATTGGTCCTTGCTTAGTTGCTGCTCTAACACCGATCGTGATGTTTAGTTATGTATTAATCAGCCGACGATATGCCCAGAATCGAATTTCCAGAAAAGAAGATTGCTATAAAGGCTAATACAAACGTGTTTAGTTATCTTTATTATTCTCATTAAAGAAATAAACATCTTGAAACTTGAGAGATTCAAAGCCGACGCTAGTAGTTTTGGGAAGTAGATATCTTGCATATAATTCTAAACAATTTTCCCATTGGAAAGTATTCAATTGCTGGAGGATTGGGCCAATCGGAGGTTTTCTTGAATGCGACGCATTTGGAACACTATAACTATGCCATTTGGGCAGATTTGTGTATAATCACTAACCTAATAATGCAAAAATTCTCTCGAATTTTTCGCTTCATTCGACAAAAACTGTTGGACCGACAAGCAAAAGCAAAGCTTTCAAAAGGAACCTTATGATTCGGTGTAAATGGATAAACTGGTTCACCATTAGTTGTTACCTAAATTCAATATAATAAATAAATAAAGACCTATAAGTAGGGAACGCAACGGGTTTTTGGAAAATTTCTCGCTATTTGTATAGGCTGAAAGCATTTGCAAATCGTATTCTACGCAAAAGTCATCTTGAACGATATGAGTTCGATCTCCGGGTTCGAAATTTTATAAAGTAGTGAATCAAAAAAAACCCCCTTAAAATTACATGAAAAACTTTTGCCTATTATTATTGTTCGATTTTGACCTCAAGGGAACCCTATACAGATGATGCTATCTCTAGGAGGTACCTCCATCTGTATAGTCCGTTTCAGCTCCAACTATAAAAAAACTGGACCCAAAATTCAAAATCCGAAGTCGGCATCCCGTCCAATCTGACAAATTAAGCAACGTTAGACCCGCAGGTTCAATCCCACTAGGGAAAAAATTTTTAATCTACAAAAAACTTTTCTTAGAGCAAAAAATTTTTGCTCCATTCTTGGTCAGGAAAGTTTTTTGTATATCGAAATTTTCGCCCTAGTGGGATCGAACCTGCGGGCCCAATGTTGCTTAACTTGCCAGATCGGACACGATGCTAACTTCGGATTTTGAATTTTGGGTCCAGCTTTTTTATAGTTGGCGCTGAAATGGACTATACCTATAATTACCTTTAACCAGTGCCATTTTGTAACCTCCTTTAAATCCCAATGTTCCAAAATTCTGGTTAAATTTTCGTGAACAACTTTGTTATTTGTCAGCCAAATGATCAATAAACCATCTTCAGAAAGAATTTCAGAAATCGGCAATGCCTTCAAATCATCCATATCGAACCAACCATAACTAAAAGGTTTAAATATGCGATAGTACAGGGTGTATAAAAAAGTCATAATTTGGGCGATTTTTTCGTGTTTTTTCGACCCGGAAATTTTTTCAAAAATGACCCTATCTGAGCTAATTTTGTGTGAGGAATCGATTGCGCGCATTCCCGAAGCTTGAAAATGCTTCCCTGATAATAAAAAACATAAAAATCGCCCAAATTCCGGTTTTTTATACATCATACATTTTCTTCCTTTTCACAGATTTATTCGACCATGGTGGATCCATAATAATAAGGTCAAATTTCATTCCATCTAAAAAAATGAACCTAAATTTCACTGAAAAAAACATGGCACTCTTTCGGCCCGTAGTTCACCTCTAATATTTACTAGTTTTTGCTATCTTTTGCCATGCGTTCTTTTTTAATAATTAGTAGGTAGAGATATGTGCGCATAAAACAAAAAAAAATTAGGTATCCTCTTTAAAAAATTTTAAAGCGTGAAAACACTTCCCTGACTCTGATTCAGGTAAGAGAGTGAGTGTATTGAAGCAAAAATGAAATATAATTCGAAATTTAGACGGAAAATTGGCTGTCTATGGGGTTTTCTATGCGGGGAATCGATTGCACACATTTTCGAGGCATAAAAAAATTTCCTTGGCACTGATAAAACCACTGAAAATATCCCTATAAGGGGTATTACCCCATAAAAAGTTTTCATAACGTTAATCGTTTAAATCAATGCCAAGGAAATTTTTTTATGCCTCAAAAATGTGCGCAATCGATTCCCCGCATAGAAAACCCCCTAGACAGTCGATTTCCCGTCGAAATTTCGAATTATATTTCATTTTCGTTTCAATACACCCACTCTTTCTCTGAAACAGAAAAGCGTTTTTACGCATAGCAAAATTAGTAAATATTAGAGGTGAACCAGTAGTGAAATTTAAAAAAAAAGCAAAAAACGCTTCCCTGATCCAGGGAAGACCTGGTATTGAAGGGAAAGAGTGCCTAAATTTCACTGAAAAACTTACAATTTACAAACTGTCTCGTAATGCTAACATCACTTATAACAAATGCAGATTGGATAGGGACAAGAAAATTTGATGAGCCACAAGTGACATGCAAAAAATCGCTACCTTCGTTTTTGTATACAGTCACTTCAGAACTTGTAGTTGGCAAGGTTGTATCACTAAAAAACAAGGGAGCTACTACTACACAATAGGGGGAGAGGGCCACCCACGTGAAAAAAATTTCAAAATTTTTTTTCTAGAAATGATCTCTATAGGGTACGGGAAATCCGAATTTGACATTTTCAAAGCAAAAAACGCTTCCCTGATCCAAGAAAAGCCTGTGTATTGAAGCAAAAAGTCACAAAAATGCGATTTTTGCCTAAAAACGACCCCTTTTGGAGTAAAAATGTGAGGGGAAGCGTTGTTTTTTAGACCAAAATATGTTACTTTTCTCGAATTTTCGCGTCAATATACAGCTTTTTTTGAATCCGAGTCAAATCCGGATTCCCCGCACATTTTTATTCCAAAAGGGGTCGTTTTTAGGCAAAAATCGCATTTTTTACAACTTTTCGCTTTTTTCGCTTCGAAAATGTCAAATTCGGATTCCCCGCACGTTTTTACCCATAGAGGGATCATTTTCAGAAAAATTTTGAAATTTTTTGGCCAACCCTTAGTAGCTCCAAAACAAGAACATGGATCATCTACTCTCTCTAGACTTTTATTATCTTAACTGACTATATCTTCCTTAATCATGAATCAACAAACTTGACATAGAACTCCATCTCTCTGTTACCTGATCAAAATTTTTCTAAATCCCAAACTAGATGTATCCACAGAAAAAGAAAATTTGAGATCCGGCGCATTCTTCACTGCATTTCTGGCTTCTATATTATTATCCAAAGAAGTTTGAGTTTTTAACGCTTCAGTAGCTTTAAAATGGTTCCATACCTGTTCCACTAACAAGCTGGTCTAAAAAGTTGATTTATTTTCAAACGATGGAAAATTACTTGTTCTAACCAAACACAATCTTTCTTTGCCGCAATGGGCTTCTTTCTTTTCCTGCTCCGTTTTTGTTGTGGCATAGAATTTCTTGATTGTATTGCTAGAAATTCAGAGTCCAACATAAAAGGAGAATGTATATCATAGAATTTATCACTCGGTTCAAATCTACAAATAGTTCGGAGAAATTGTTGAAAAGGCAAGATGAAAATTTTTATCAATTGTGCATTTTGGTGTTTTCGAGTACAGGGAATAATGTAAAATGATTTCTCAATTTTGACATCAATGTATGCGCCAAGTGCAGACAACAAAACTTACCCTGATTTCTCATATACACTTTTGTAATAAGCCAATTCATCAAATAAAAAATAATTTTCATTCGTAAGCATTGTTCTTTAAAGTTGTATGTGTGAATAAATGGAAAACAAAAATTTTCGAAAATGATCACATTAAAATTTTCAATAAAATTTAAAAATATTTATTATTATTAAAAATATATTGCACATGCTTTATTTTGCACACAGAGGTCGCAAAAAGTCGATGTCAAAACACCCAATTAACCCAACCTGGGTTAAAGGATCACAAAAAATACGACATTTTGCGTTTTTACCTTGGTCCCCCTTATGTTTTTTCGAAAAATTTTCAAGAATTTGGGCAAAAAATCATAGGGGAGACCAAGGCAAATCTTCAGGAATGGAGAACCACCCAGGATTCCCCCCCCCTAGTTACGCCACTGAACCCACCCCTAAACACAAGTTGGGTTAACCTGTGTTAACCTTTTGCGACCTCTGGTTTTGCACTAACAAAATAATAATAATTTCGATAAAATTTATTTAACAGTTAGTGTTCGATATTAACTGGGTTATTCTAAAAGTTCGTGCACTTCACTTTTTACTTTTTTCACTTGAAAAAAAAACACTTGAAAGGAAAAAGTGCATGAACTTTTTTCACCCTTATGAAATAAAATAACTCAAAGAAGATACAATTTCATACGAATAAAAACCCTAGGTCAAAAATTTAGTAAAGCTCATAAAAAAGGCTTATACATTTGCATCATACTCAGGCAATAAAGAAAGTCTATTATGGCAAAATTAGTAAGAAGTTCAAAATTTTGAGATCTAAAAAGTTCGCCAAATGACTTAGTCACTTAATAACGTGTTAAGGATATAGAAAATAGCAGCACCCAAGACAACGAATAGTGCCTTGACTAGACCAGATTTAGATGGTTCATGTGAAATCTCAGAAGCTAAGAGTTCAATGCACGAGACATAAATAAAAATTCCGGCTGCGAAACCTTCTAGAACGAATCGAATCATCATCGAAGTTAATTGTTCAAATGCTCCAACCTAAATATAACATAATTTTTATATAACTGTTTCATACATGAGCAAGGGGGTAGGTCGAGAAACCCAAATGTGTTAAATTTTTCAACAAAACAATCTTTTATTATTAAAAAGTAGTAACTTTGAAAACTAAAACAAAAAATGTGGTGCTTCGCACCGACACGTGATACAATTTTCCCCCCTCCCTTCACACCCAACTGCGTCACGTTTTCCAAATTTGACCCTGTTGCAGGAGGTCGGATGGGTCAACCCACCTCTTGCCCAAGTATGAACTATTTCTGAAACGCACCGGCCAACAGGCCGGTGCAGTCGCCTTGTTATATAATAATTTTGACGTACCACTGCCATTAAAATCATTCCAAGTGGAATTGAAAACGAAAGAAACAGGATCGACAAAAATGCTGCTTTAGTAGAAACCCGTTGATTTGCCAAATTTACTCCATATGCGAAAGAGCATAAAACTTCGTGCAACATTACAGATAATAAAAATTTCAAGAACTTATTGGTATTGTCCTATAGAAAAGAGTTTAAATAATCCCCAATATTGAAGAAAATAAACCTGTTGAGCACCAAGAGCCACACCTTCAAAAATTGAATGGATAGAAAGTGCGAATAGCAAGAGAAACATTTCAAAAAAAGATCCATCTGTCGGAAGTGTGTGATGAGCATGACCAACATGTTGGCTATGCTAAATTGTAAGGATTAGTTTTATAAGGAACCATCATCATTACAAGGAACCATTTTTCAATTTTTAATAAAGAATTTTTCAATTTTTGATGAATTTATCGATTTTTGACGAATTTTTCAACACTTCGGAATGGTTCCTTGTTAGTTATATTTTTTTAAATTACATCATGTGAATGTCCATGTGTTCGAAATTCAATCTGATCCATCCATTCAACATCGGATCCACTGTCCGAACTCTCTCCTAAATCATCATCGATAACCAATGGTTGTGCTATTTCGTGATCAGAAAAACGCAAATTAGCTTGCCCACTGTTGCTGCCCTCATTACCCGTCAATTTTTTCTTTGAATTTCCACGGTGATTTTTTGCCACTGTATACCTGGCATCATTCCTCTCGTTATTACTTCCAGTTTTTGCACTGCTACATAGGAATACAGACTAAATTCAAAATCAAACGAGTTAATTAAAACTCAGGGTGAGCCAAAAAACCGTACTTGTGCGTTTTTTTGGCGAAAATTTTTCAAAAATCGCATGAAAATACCCCCTATATGTAATCTTTGAAAATTTTCATCAAAAAACGCAAAAGTACGGTTTTTTTTGCTCATCCTATAAAATGATACCTGCTCCACCAAAAGAATCAGCAAAAATCCTATGAGAATAACCAAATTTGTGTTAACCAAAGCATATATATTGGATGATGGGGGTAAGCTTTGGCTAGTGTTGTTTAATGAGTCTAAATATTGACGGATATGCTGCTCGTTCATATTCACATGCGGTATCAGTCCAAGGAAGCATGTTGCTAGGAAAATGCCACAAGCTAAGCAATTACATAAAGAAAGACCACCAACTGATTGAATCCTAAATTATTTTTTAGTACAGGGTGTCCGAGAGATGAATAGTAAGCATTTCAAAAATTTCTATCTTTTTAACCTTTACAGATTTTGACATGCGGTCTTTTATAAATTGTAGTAGAGATCAAGATATTTTTTAAGAAAATATTTTTGGTAATTTATAAGTTTAAAAAAAATTTTATAGTTAAAAATCAATTTTTTAGACTTTTTTGGAAGATCATTTTCAAATTTTTAAGGAATTTTTCAATTTTTGATGAATTTTTCCTCCGCCAAACAATATACAGTGACTAGAGAAAGTTTATAAACGTACTTTAAAGAAGGCAAGCAATTGTATTTTAATCCCAGATAAGGAAGAATCGAAGCAAATACCAGAAACACAGANAACACAGAACATAGAAAAGTCGAGGTTGCTACCAACAAATACATTCCATTCACCTTAAGATCTACACTCCTGTGCAAAAATATAAGTCCACTCCTTTTTTTGGATGTTTCGGTCCTTAAAGTTGAAAAGAGGAGTCGGAACCTTTTTTAATAGAAAGATTGAGGCTAAAAGGATGTGTTTAGCAAAAAAAATAATGCGGAAAAAGCAAAAAATAGACATTTTGGAGCTATTGTGGATCAGGAAGGGTCCCCCAGGGTCAAAAATTGAAAAAAAATTTCTTTTTTTGACCCTGGAGTGACCCCTCTGGTCCACAGTAGTTCCAAAATTTCTATTTTTTGCTGTCGGAACAATTTTTTTTGCTAAACATATCGTTTTAGCCTCTAATCTTTCTGTTAAAAAAGTTCCGACTCTTCTTTTCAAGAACCGAAAACTCAAAAAAGTGGACTTATATTTTTGCACAGGAGTATATGGTTACATAAATTAACAAAAGAAGATATAAATTGTAAAAAAAAACAAATACAAACAAATAAAATGAAGTAAATTCTTTTATTTTTTAAATAACAATTTAAATCAACAACAAACAAATATAGTATAACGATTAACGATGGCGTTTCATTTTTGATTTCATAGGTCTCTTTCTGCCCTTTGAACTGCCAAATACATCATTGACACTAAAAAATGGAGTTTAAAATTTGTGAAAAATAATGAATCATCCCCTATACCTTTCTTTGTTATTCTGCTTCGACCGCTTCTTTTGACCACCAAAGCCAAACTTTTTATTTCGAACAGAACGGTTCTGTTTGCCTTTATGTGCAACAAACCTGGGCTTTAGAGCTCTTGATTCCTAAAATTTGTTACTACATAACCACATGATAATAACCAACCTCTTCTTCAGCTTCAATCTTCGTAGCATTGTTCAACATTGCTTCAAGCTGAGATTTCATTCCAACACGATGTTTTTTCACTGCTTCCATCAACTTTTTCTTATCGGTTCGACGTCTTTCCAACTCAGCCTTTTGAACTTTAGTGGCAAATTTCTTCTCTTCACGTAATCGACGAACATTTTCTCTTCGTTCTTTCGTCTTTTGTATGTCAAGGAGTTTTCGGCGTACCTATATTTAGCGAACATATTTTTGAAAAATTGGGAGCTACACAATAGGGGGCTACACACGTGAAAGAATTTTCGAAAATTGTTTCTAAAAATATATTTTTATCACATTTTGTAGCCCAGATTCCCAGGAAAATTTTGATATATTGGATTTGGTATGTTAGCACAGGAATTTTTTTAGTTAAAGCTAATTTATTCTTGAAAAATATATCTTTCGGATATGCCCTCCTCTATAGAAATTTCTGGCTATGTCACATATGGCTTACTTTATCCATATGAGAGTCGCTTTTAGCCATTTCAGCATAGTAATCTGATGGTCGGAAAACGGGTACTTTCAATTTCTGTAATCTTTGTATGGCTACCAGTGCTCCACTTTGTGCTTGCTTGTAACTAAAATCACACATGAAATAGGGTAGAGAGAGACAATTCGAATAATGTGATAGCGTTATTGTGAAGGTACTGTGGGAGGGACTAGCAAAAAGTAAAAACTCACAAGAATGCTTCGCGTTCAAAATCGTTACTAACAGAATCTTCGTAGACTAAATCTGGTGATGCTGTAATATCCAATGTATTCACCCATGGCATATTTTTATGAATTTGAAATAGCTTCTGCTTCATTTCTTCCTAAAAACTTTATTTTTCTATTTTAACCCTTAAAGTATCAAGTTTTCTGTTAAAAATCGTGCATAAACCTGAAAATTAGCATAAAATGAACATAAATTTTTTTCTTGACATTCAAAAATAGTCAGCAAGGAGTCATTTCAACACAAAATTTTATGGGGAACAACTTTTTAGAACATCATTTTCCATTAAAAAAAAACTCATTATGTGGGTGATTTTTGAAAAATGATTTTTGATCAAAAATCCGCCAACGATTGCTCCCTCACCATCTCTGAATATGTCACTTTTAGAGTTATAATTTGAATAAAAGACTATCAGGCGACATTTAAGATTTAAAGCAGTAAGACTCACAGTTTGATTTATCGCAGGTCGTTTGGTTTCTTTAACAGCCACTAATCCTTTAGAAAGCAAACCTTGTTTGAATGCGATTTGTAGCTAAAATAATAAGCTCAAAATCAATTATGTTCAAGTTTTGGTATTAATCAGAGGTGCCAAGTATGCTGATTTTTCAGAGAAGTGCTGATTTTGAGATGTGAAATCTGGCAAAATCTGATTTTTCAGTGTCAAATCTGATTTTTGAGATACGAAATTTTGTTAAATTTATAAATATAATGGAAAATTATTAGCATTTTGCTGATTTTTGCTCCTAAAATCTGATTTTTGAAATTAGATTTGCTGATTTTGAACAATGTTCTTAGCATCCCTGGTATTAATTTTTTTGGTTAGGCTTTGGTTAACCAAAAACCAAAATTTTGGTTTTGGTTACCCAAAATCAAACAACCGTGTTCGAACATCAATATTAATGGCTCTAGAACATTTCTCAACGGAATCTCACAATAAATTTATTGAAAAAAGTTCGTTTTTTAAAACCGACTTTTCTCAACGAACTAATTCCGTTGAGAAATGTCCTATAGCTTTCATAACCAACTAAAAAAACTTACTTCGCGATCTGATTCATTATCGGCTTCATCACTAGATGTTGCGTCTGACTCCTGATCATTATTAATCTCTTCGTCAACTGATAGATTTCCATCTTCATCAGAGAGCTCTTGGAAATTAAAAGTTTGTTTAGCTTTCTTTATTTTGGCCATAACTGAAAATAAAAAAATTAATGCACACGTGTTAAAACTTGTAAATAAGTGCTATAGCAGTCCGAGGGATGACCAAAAGAAATTCAACGCGAAAGCTGGCCAAAAAACTGGGAATTTCGACAGATTCTGCCCATAGGATTTCTTCGTGAAGAAATCATTCAAGTTCAAGAAGCGCCAGAAGTTGACAGCAGAAGCTGATTTTTTGTTATGATTTCAATATAAGAAAAATCAAAATGACATGTAAACACAAAATTTTACAGGTGTTCCCTTGATTTTGAAACACCCTGTGTACAAGGGGGGGGGGCAAAAGTCTTAACATTGTCAAAAACGCTGAAAAAGTGTTTTCTCGTCCAGAATTGTCGAGAAAACACGTTTTTGAAATGTCAAGACTTTTGCTCCCTCCCCCTAGTAAGTCTCCACAAAAAACTAGTCTTTTGCCGAAAAGAATTCAAACACAAAAGAAAAAAAGCAGAGTTGGGAATTACCACACCGTGTGGTGTTGTCCTTGGTGTGGCACACCAGGGTGGTGTGGTGTGCTACCACACCACCCTTTCCAACTCTGGTGCCAATTAGACGTTCTTGTTCGGCATGATCGAAAACGGTGAAATATGAAATTTTTTAGTTGAAAAATGGCAGTTTTCATCGATTTTTTATTTTAAAAAGTTAAAAAATCCGTGGGGTGGTGCCACACCACACCGCACCATATAACACCACACCACTCGGTTGGTGTGGACTATCCTTTCCAACTTTGGTCTTTTTCTGAAAAGAATTAAAAACAAGATATCTTTTTTAAACTAAGATTGAAAAATATCCATAAAATTTTGGGTTCGTCTAAGTATTAAAACGATTTCTCCCCGGTACGATAAATTTAATGCAGTTATTCGGCGCCGACAACAGAGCTGCAGAAGAAAAAAATGGAACTCGTAGCGATCGACATTTAAAGTTAGAAAAATTTTTCCTTCAGAAAGTGAAGTTATTTTTTTTTGTGGAAAATCCATATTTTTTTCACGCTTTCTTTTTTTAAACTTCAATAAAAAAGGAAAAGCCAACTTGATCTTGGTTATTTTCAAGTTTCGCTATACTACTCGTCCATCGATTTTCGAAAATCGTATTTTTGGCATACACGATAGCGGGACGGACAAGAACGGGATACAAAAACGGGACGACAAGAACGGAACGATCGAATGGGACAACAAAAACGGGACTATTTTTTCTCCAGTTCTCAGCTTCTTTAAGAAATTTTTAGATAGTGTAAAAGACTTTTTATCCTGACAAGGGACATGCACGAAGTGGCGCATGAATTTTTCAAAAAGTCCTATATATTCTGAAAGAGCATATCTGATAACCCTTTAGAAATAACAAAATTAGTTGCTATAACTCTAATCCTGAGGAGATAAAACATATACCTTACTATATAAGTAAAAAATGATCCATTCAATAAAAAAAACAGGATGGCTCAATGGATTGATTGTAGGCCAATGACTGGACGGTCCTGGGTTCTACTCTCCTTACAGTCCAAAAGTTTTTATCCCTACAAATTTTTTATCTCCTCGGGATTAGAGTTATAGCAGCTAATTTTGTTATTTCTACAGGGTTATCAGGTATGCTTTTTCAGAGTATATAGGACTTTTTGAAAAATTCATGCGTCACTTCGTGCATGTCCCTTGTGAGTAAAAAAGTCTTTGGCACCATATCAAAATTCCTTTTAGGAGCCGAGATCTGAAATCGTCCCGTTTTTGTCTCCCTTTCTTGTCCATCTTGTTATTGTTCATCCCGTTTTTGTGTTACTTGAACGATCGTTCCATTCCGTTATTGCTTATGCCGAATTTTTTAGAGCATGCGCTGATCAAACCAATCTATAAAATGTCTTATTTTGAAGAAAATCCCCGACGGTAGCTACCGTGGAAAAAACCCCTATTTTATTAAAATGTCTTCAGTTTCTTCAGCTGATTGGAATACTTCAATACAGTATTCACCAAAAAATGTATGTAGATTTTTTGTTGGCTTATATATTATACAATACCAAATTTTAAGGAAGAATTCCACCCTTTTGTAGAAGAGCTTTTACCATATGTCAAAGAATTTAGCTATGTCTGGTTTAATTTGCAAGCAGCTAAGCGTAAATATATGAAAAGAAATGAACGTCGGATGACAGTGGAAGAAGAAAGGCATATTAAAGAAGAATTGATGAATGAAACACCAGAAGCTAAACAGAAATGGGCTGGGAGACTTTTGGGAAAGCTTAGGAAAGATATACAGCCAGCTTATAGGGATAATTTTGTTTTATCTGTAAGTTTCACATATGTGTTTCAAAGTCCAAAAAGTCTGAGGCAGAAAATTTTTTTTGTAAAAGTGACTCCCCTGGGGGTAATTTTATGCGGGGAAATGATTGTGCGCACTTCCGACGCATGAAAACGCTTCCCTGATCCAGATCACGGCGGACCAAAAGATCCAAAATGGGGTAAGACATGACCAAAATGTGAGGAAAAGGGTAAGGATGGGGTTTTGGAATTGTTTAACCACTGGAATCGTGTTTTTCGACCCCGTTATTCCTCTGGAGATCATTTTTAGCAATTTTTGAGCTTTTTGAATTTTTCGAATTTTACCCTTGGGTGAAAAATTCAAAATGCTTAAAAATTGCTAAAAATGACCTCCTGAGGATTTTCGGGGTTGAAAAACACGATTCTGGTGGCTAAAAAATGCCAAAACCCTGAATTTTTTAACCACCGGAATCGTGTTTGCCGAATTTTTACGTCGATATACAGCTTTTCTTGAATTTGAGAAATTCAGATTCCTCTAACATTTTTACCCAAAATGGGTCATTTCTAGGCAAAAATCGCATTTTTGCGACTTTTCGCTTCAATACACCTTTCCTGAATCAGGGAAGCGTTTTTTCGCTTCGAAAACGTCAAATTCAGATTACCCGTATGTTTTTACCCCTAGAGGGGTTATTACCAGAAAAATTTTCACGTGGGGGCCCCCTATTGTGTAGTAGCTCCGAAAACATGCAAATTTAGGTAACCGGAGCCCAACCAGCAATATGTGTACTATCTAATCCAGATCAAAAAGGGAAAATGAGAAGAATTGATTGTCTTCGTCAAGCTGACAAAGTGTGGAGGCTAGACTTGGTTATGGTGATATTGTTTAAAGTTAGCTGAAATATTTATGCCACATATAATTTCCGGCAATTTAGGGAATTCCATTAGAAAGTACAGATGGTGAAAGACTTGAAAAATGCAGTGAATGTACCTACTCACAATTGTGCGTTAACCCTTATCACATAAGCATCGCTGTCAGAGAGCTAGATTTATTTTTGGCCAACTTCATTTTTACATCCAACCCAGATAAAGCTTCAGATAGACAAAAAGAAGAAGATGCCGATGCACTTCCTGCTCATGAAGGGATATGGGGAACTGGGTTTGTTGTTTAAATTTTTGTTTCTTAATTTTTGCGTTTTTAGTGTTTTTACTGCATATGAATTGAAAACATTGACTAGACGTAAGTCTTATTTTTTTAACTTTTCCATTTGGAACGAGTATCGATTAGATATCCCACTGAACGTGAAATTTTTCGAAAAATTTTTTCACATCTGGAATTGATCCCTTAAGGGGTAATTTTATGCGTGGAATCTGAATTTCAAATTCCGAGACCTGAAAATCTTTCTCCAAATTAAGAAATGGCTATTTTATATGACATATGGCCCGTATAAATAGCCTTTTCTTGATTTGGGCAAAGATTTTCAAATCTCGGAAATGTGAAATTCGGATACTCCGCATAAAATTACCCCTAGAAGAGTCAATTCCAGATAAAAAAAAATTTTTCGAAAAATTTCATGTTCAGTGGGATACCTAATCGATACTAGTTCCTTCCATTTTAGCATCAATATTGTCAACAACAAATGGTCGAATGGTTCCTGGTGTCTTAACACTAAAAGATGATTCATATGAAAATAATAGTTGGTTATCGCCAGGATCGAATAGTATGGAATCACCACCAAATATCACTAATCATTCATTGGTCGATCATGGAAGGAGGGATTTAGGTGTGTTAGAGAGAAAC
>OZJO01001467.1:0-10312 GCA_900406225.1 Acrobeloides nanus
CCACAAGCAATAGTGCTTTCAACAAAAATAAAAATTAGACAAAGTTTAAACATGATCTAACAAAATAAGTATAAATGTATAAGCTCTAGTTTTACTGTCCCATCGCATTTATAATATTTTTTGTGCTTACTTTATATTTTGGAGGCGTAGAAGATAGGTCAAATAAAAAAAGGCAACACCCATTTTGTGATCAGATCTGCAACAATTACAAACAAAAAGAGGTTTGCCTTAATAAATGTACTGTAATATTGGCGATTAAATAAGGTCAATGACGCATTTTTGGGTGGAAATGCAAATATGATATTTAGCAATAAATTTATAGCTACATGGTTTGGACATTCTTTAAACTTTGGCACATTAAACATCAAGGTTATGAGGGCGTATACATTTCGTTTACAAGCACTGAAGTATAGGAGTGCGATTACTCTTTCTTCATCCTCGGTCTGAAAAAGAGGTTAGGTCTCTATTTCCCGTCATCAAAAAAGAGAGTCAGATCCTAACTTGTGACGTCACAGACGTCACAACACTACCCTTATGAGTCCCAATCGCAGACCCCTATCACCTATGAGGAACATACGTCGGCGATTTTAAAAAAAGAAGGACTATATAAAACGTCTTGTATGATATAAATTTTTATTAGCATATTAAATTTCTTAAAGGACCAGCCCACCTGAAAAAAGTTGCCATAATTTGTATATATTCGAAAACTTCATGAAATTTAGAGTATTTTTTGTTTTTACGACACATTCTGATTCGTTGTAATTTTCGAGATAATTGGGTGTGAAGTTTCGTCTGTGTATTACAACGAAAACATGAACGCAGTGGTCAAATTCCTGAATCAATTAAAATCTGTATATTGGAAAGAAAATAATTCAAAATCCTTGAACATTTAGAAAAAATAAATACAGCATTTTTCTTAGCTCAGTGAGACGAATAAAATGCCACTAAAATTATCCAATTTGAAAATTTTTTTGGGTTATTGAGACGAAAACCCTGATTTATTAATACCCAAAACAATTTTCAAATTAGACAATTTTAGTTTCATTTTATTTGTCTCCCTGAGCTGAGAAAAATTCTGTATTTATTTTTTCAAAATGTTTAAGGATTTTGAATTATTTTCTTCTCAATATACAGATTTGTAGTAATTCAAGATTTGATCACTGCGTTCATGTTTTCGCTGTAATACACAGATGAAACTTCACACGCGATTTTTTCAAAAACTACAACGATTCAGAGCATGCCGTAAAAACACAAAATACTCAAAATTTCATGAACTTTCCGAATATATACAAAGTATGACAACTTCTTTCCTAGTGTCAGGTCCTTTAACATAGCACCAGATAAAAAATATTACAGATTATTAAATTTTCCTATTGCAAACTTCCTTCTAGAAGTTTTTGGAAATTCTTCCCTATATCATCAAAAATCTTTTTCATTTCCATTAAAGTATCTTCTTTTTCTTTAAATGATGGGGCTTCATCGCCCAAAGGTTTTCTCGCATCGTGTTCAGATTGTTTGACTTTATTTATAAGGTTTTCAAGATTGCTGTGCCGATTGAATTCATCATAAGCTTGGTTTACTTTTTCTGCTTCTATTTTATTACGTTCTTCAACTTCTTTTTGTTCTTTTTCTAGTTCTTCAAGTTTTTTAGGTGTGAGCAGGCTGAGGTCCGGTTTTGGGAACACGTCAGTTGGGTTCTAAAAATTTAGTGGATAAAAATTAAAGGGCCAGTCCACTTTTTTATAAGAAAGTTCATGTTGTGGCGATCAACTTTTGCTTTGGGAGTAAATTCTAATTCGTTAACCCTTTAAAGATAAATGCGAAACCAAGTTTCTTGAAAATTTTTAATGTGTTTGTGTATTGAAGCGAAGGGATTAATGCCGTTTAAATCCCTGATGAAGGTTGTTTATTGAAACGATTTAGTAAATCATTATAAAATTCAAAATGTTGACATTTTGAGAAAAAATACATAGATCAAAGTTTTTATGTCTCACCAAGACGAATAAAATGATACGAAAATGATTGAATTTGAACAATGTTTTTGGTTATTGAAAAGAAAACCCCGATTCATGTTTTCGTTTCAATAACCCAAAATATTGTTCCAATTCAATAATTTTGGTGTCATTTTATTCGTCTCTGCGAGTTATAAAAAAAATTTTCTATGTTTTTTTCAAAATGTCAGCATTTTGAATTTTAAGATTTATTAAATCGTTTCAATAAACAGCTTTCATTGAATCAGAGAAAATTTTTGTGTAACGATTTTACCTGCTCTTCAATCAATGGAGGCAAAATTTTCACTGGTGAATACTCTGAAGCTTCTTCTGACGATACCTGTTTCATTTCATTATTAAGTTTTACTGCTCTTGATTCAGGAGCTGGTGTCTCTTCTTGCTTAGTTATATTGCTATCCGAAATATTCATAGGCAGTTCTTCAATTATGACTGAGTTTTTCACAAATGGTATTTCTTCTAACAACTTTGTCATTTTAGGATGAACAAATGTTGAATTTATGGGGTCGAGTTCCAATTTTTTTGTGTCATTTGGGGTAATATGTACGGAATCAATGAAGATAGGACTCATGCCGGGTACTTGGGTGCCGTTTTGGGGGCTTTCAGATGAAGTTGGGAGTGGTTGTTCAGAAGAAGTTATAAGATTTTCGGGCAATTTAGTAGTCGGTGGGTTCTCTTCCGTGTTAGAATTTTTCTGGTCTGCGGTGCTTGAAAGAACTTTTTGCGGAGCTTGGCTTGCTTCTAGGATGCCTGAACTTGTTGTTTCTTGGGTTCTTTCTGATTCAATATATGTAGATTCTTGTTGAGGTGCTTGAGTTTCATGGATTTCTTCAGCAACAGTCGTACTTTCTATGTTTGAAGTATCATTTTTCGGGGAATCTAACAAAATTGGTTCAAGACTTGTCTTTTCTTCAACCGGAGTTGTTCTTTCTTCTAAAGTGGGTAGGCTAACTTCTTCAACCGGTTTTGGTAGGTTTTCTTGAATTTCATGCTCGGTTGAAGTCAATTCTTTTGCCAAGACTGTAGTTGAAGAAATTTCGGCCGCTGTCGAAGTAGTCTCATTTGAATCTTTGCTCTTAGGGGTATCACCGACTTGAGGTCTTTTTATGATAGCTTCAATGGTTATCTTCGAAATTGGTATAGTAACAGGGTCTTGTAACGTTGAGTTTTCGACCGGATCTGGTTGAACGGAGGCACCACTACCAATTTCTGGAAGTTTGACAGGCTCTGGAGGGGTCACTTCAATTCTTTGGCTATCTGACGTGGCATTTTCAACCGGAATTGGTAGAAAGGCACCACCACCAACTTCTGGAAGATCTAGAGGGGTCACTTCAATTCTTTGACTATCTATAGCTTTTATAGTTTCTGTAGTTTCTTCAAGCTTTCTTGTCGATCCTGTAGTTCTTTCATTGACAAAGGGTTTCTCTGTAGAGTCGAAGAATTTTTCTTGTAATTCTATGGTTCTTGCGTTTTCTGAAACCGTATCATTTGCCTTTTCAGGTTTTTCTACATCATCTGTCTTGCTGGATTGTTGGTTTTTCGTATAATTCTTAAAATCTATGACAACCTTGTACTCATAACCTTCTTCGCCCGCATTTTTAGCTCCAGAATCTTTTTGACTTTCATCTATTACTGTCTGGGTTTTCTCATCATCTCTTATTATCTCTTTTTCACTCAAACCCTTTTTCAACTCTTCAGATTTTCGAAAAGCATCCGTTACATTCAGCTCAATCGAATTTCTGAGCTCTTCCGCCTCCGCACTAATATCTTGCATCTTTTTCTCAATCTTATTGATATCCACACCAGTATTTTTGATCTTCTCTAGTTCTTCCATCTTTTTAATCTCTCGTTGCATAGCCAAATTTACAGCTTCGTCCAATTTTTGGATTATCGGCTTATTCTGACTTTTACTATCATCGATAAGTTTCTTGAGGTCTTTAGTGGGTGCACGATCCAAAAATTTCCGTAAAGAAATTAAGAATTTTTCTATTTTTTCGGCTTTGTTGTCTTCGGTAGTGGATTCTTCTATAGGGTAACCGCAGTGTGTTTCTAAGGTACCGTTAGGGAGGGAGACAATAAGGTCAGGATTGTCTGTGGTTTGATTGTAATGTTCAAAATCCTGTTCGATGGAGTTGATCATAATTTCTTTATCGATCGCTAAATTTATAGATTTAGGGCGCGTCATCTTTTCTGTTTTTTTTGCTTCTGCATTTTCTGTGTGTTTTTTGGCGAGGGATCATTTGCGTCTGGAAAAATCCGTTCCGGACATTTGCGTCTCGGACATTTGCGTCCGGACATTTGCACCCGACTATTTGCATCCGGAAACATCCGCCCCGGACATTTGCGTCAGACTATTTGCGTTCGGAAACATCTGTTCCGGACATTTGAGTTCCGTCATTTGCGTACAACTGCAATTCGTTTTTGATGAAAAATTTCTTCAAAGGCTGACGCAAATGTCCGGGACGGAAATGCCCGAGACGGAAGTTTCCGGACGCAAATGTCCGGACGCAAATGCCCGGACTCAAATATTCGGACGGAAAAGTCCGGAACGCAAATTTCCGGACGTAAGTGACCCTCGCCGTTTTTTTCGATTCAAATTTACACTATAACAGAAATTTTTTCAAAAAAAGTGATATTCTACAAAATCGTTCGTCTTGATCTCAGGAACAACTTTGTAGAAAATCATTTTTTATGAAAAAAAATTTTCAAGCACCCTTATGTGTAGGGTTTTTTTAAAATTTTGGACACCTTCCTCTTTACTATGCCACTGTTTCTAAGATCTAAGGTTTTGTCTTTGGCCTAGTACTACATAGAGTTAGGTTTATATCTATAACCTTGTTAGAGGGATATATGGATACCTTCTTTATGCTTTTCGTCTAAGCTTTCTTCCAAATTAGTGCCAGTTTTCTGTACAAATAAAGGATTCTCCGTAATAATCTCATATGATATAACCTGAAAATATAAATATGCATATAAAGCTTTCAAATTTTATCATCCATCTATGTCCTTTATTTTATATACTAGCAATAAATAATTTATGAGTTATATTCAGATGAATAATCTGGCAAATTCCCTAACATATTCCCCAAAACATTCGAATACAAATTCAGCACTCTTCCAAACAACCTAGCTTCTGGCGCCACATTTGATTGTGTGCGGACACCATGGTATTTTGATTTAGTGTGAATGTCATCATATGGATAAGTCATAGGTCTTCGAAATTCCCTTCGAAATGGATTCAATGGGTGGTTGTACCCAATTTCAGGTTTTGATCTGGTTAGGGGAGTGTATTCTTGTGCTTGTGCAATTTTTGGTGGAGGTGTCTCCATGAGACCAATCCCATGCATTAATGCACTAAGCATGCCAGAAGCCACTTTTTCTTCAGGTGGTGTTGGGAGATCTAAGGCCAACGGTTTGATCTAAATGAAATTGGCGAGTGGATTTTTTTGTAATTTTGTTAAAGGACCAATCCAGTAAGTTACAATCATATGAAAAAATGATATATTCGGAAAGATCATGAAAAATCGAGCATTTTTTGTTTTTACGGCATGTTCTGAATCGTTGTAGTTTTCGAGATAATTTCGTTTGAATTTGTTACAAGCTCTTCGTTGTAATACACAAACTTTTTTGCGGAAAATCGATTTCTGCATCAATTTTTTAAATTTTCATAGAATGAACATTGTAGCAATTTTTTATATCTAAATGTGACGAACAAAATGACACCAAAATTATCCAATTTGAACATTTTTTTGGGTTATTGAAACGAAAACATGAATCATAATTTTCGTTTCAATAACCCAAAACAATGTTCAAATTAGATAATTTTGGTGTCATTTTGTTCGTCTCATTTAGCTATAAAAAATTGCTAAAATGTTCATTTTATGAAAATTNCAAAAAATTCAAAAAAGTTTGTGCATTACAACGAAGAGCTTGTAACAAATTCAAACGCAATTATCTCGAAAACTACAACGATTCAGAACATGCCGTAAAAACAAAAAATGCTCCATTTTTCATGATCTTTCCGATTATATCATTTTTTCATATGATTGTAACTTACTGGACTGGTCCTTTAAAACAAGCGAAACAAAAATTTTAAGCAAGACAAGATATCACCAATTTCATTTAGCTAAACACAACATTTCTTATTCCCAGCTTAACATAAAAACCAAGCACACATAAAAGCGCACAAATTTGCAGTAGCCAACAATTTTTGATAACTTACATTTGAATTATTTTGTTGAGGCTCTAATGGTTCGATCATTTTTTCAACTGCTGAAACAATTCGTTCTAAATGATCCATTTTTGACTCTAAATCTACTGGGGGCACGTTTTTAACCATTTTTTCCATATTTTCTGCTAGATTTTGTAATGGATCAAGCTTGGTTATGGGTTGAATTGTAAACTTGTCTAAAATTTTGGATCAATCCGTTTTACCGTTCCCGAGATTTTGCAGTAACGTGCGGATGTACGGACGGACACAGGAATAGGTTTTTAGTATTTATTTTTGATCCTAGTAGGGGGTTACCCTCTTTATTTCGGGGATACCTCTGAGATAAAAATTGAAAATTAGCGCTGGCATCGTGTTCCCCATGTCGAAAAACCCCTGAGTACAAAAAATCAGCCAACTTGGAGTACTTGTTGGAAAATTGAATTATTGACCCCGTGAGGGTACCTCCTCTGTGCATCATACAACTATTTTTAAATTATGATACCTTTTTCAACATCTGGGACAAGGTTGAGCTTTTCCAAGTTTTCTTTGATTGCCAACTCATTCGGTAACATCGGCAATTTTTCTAGGTTTGGAGTTTCTGTTTCCAACAGGATAGGTTTTAGGCCAGGTTTTGTTGAATCTATCAAAGTGGTTTCTGTAATTTCACTTGTTGCTTCTTCATGTGGTAAAGATGAAGTTGACGTTTCTTCAGTGACTATTGTCGTTTCAAGAAGATGAGTTTCTTCTCTAGGCAGCTCTGTTGTTTCTTGTTGAATAACTGTTGTTTTTTCCTGAGGTAATAGATTAGTCTCTTCCACTTTAGATTCAGCAGCAAAAGGACCTTCTATAGGTAGCATTTGATGTTTTTCAGCTTCTTGTGAAATTAGAATCGTACTAGTTTCGATAGGCTCTAAAGTTGTCGATGAGCTTTCAATTGAACTAGAAATTTCTTTTGGAAGTTCGGTGACTAATTCTTGAACTTCAGGTGATTCTGACACCAATTTAGAAGGTGGCACTTCGATTGGACTACTTGGAGGAACTGGAGAAGCTTCTTTAGATGTACCGTTTTCGACTGACAAAATTTGAGCATTGTCGGGAATTATCACAACTTCTGTGGAGCCTTCTAAATCTTCCGTCTTGTTTGAAAGATCTCCCTTGGTTTCGACAAAGGTGCTCGTTGGAAGAGTCGTTTCTGGCGGCTTTATTTCTTGCTTCTTTTCCGATTCAATATTCAAAATTGGTTGAAGTCCTGTTGATGCTTTTTCTTCTTCTGGTTTTTCTTTATTTGGAGGTACTTCAGAGGTGACTAATTTTGAATCTAATGTTGCCGGAGTAGATACTGATTCAATAGCTGCTTCATTTTTAGTGGACAGTGTAGACACAGAAACAGACTTTTCTGTAGTTTTATTCAAAGTTTTGTTTTTATTATTATCTTCTTTGAAAGCCGTTTCCCAATAATCTTCAGTCTCGGGTGCAGCCGTGGAAAAAGTACTATTCTGATTTTGATTGGGATTGATTCCGAAAAAGCTCAAAAGTTCTTCAAGTTTTCTCATTAGTGGATTAGTGGCTTTTTCGTGCTAAAAATTTATCAATAGCTTTACAGTGTGATTCAAAAAAGGGTACTTTTGCGATTTTTTCAAGTTTTTTAACTTTCGCCAAAATAACCGTATGTAACCGGATATTTTATATATCTCTTATGTTTGTACATATTGCGTTTGCTCATATTACAATGAGGGCACACAACATCTTTGCTGCAGCAGGCAGCTTAACATTTTAGTCTTGCCTCTTGTCGAACATGAGCAAACTCCTGTCTGATGATGATAGTAATATATTTCGGTACCCGAAATATCACAAATATCCGGCCACACCTATATAATGGTTTTACGATGCAAGAAATCGTATTGCCGAACCTTTACACTTCCCTTACCCTGATTCAGGGAATAAGTTTGTGTATTAAAGCGAAAATTGGCTAATTCAGGATCAGGAAAGCGTTTTGAAGGTTCGGCAATGCTCGCAATCGATTCCTCGCCTAGAAACCCCCCACACAGGGTTATTTTGGTGTAAATTGAAAATTTTTGAAAAAATCGCAACAGTGTCCTTTTTTGGGGCACCTTGTACTTTTATAACAAATTGAGAAAATTGTATACCTTTAAATGTAGATAATTGCTTCTTTCGCAAATGAATCGGAATAATCGGACTTCACTAGCAGGAAGATCACAATCTATGTCATCGAGTCGTCTCATATTGACTCCTAGCAAAGCACACCGTTCTCTTCCATCTGTGTGGTCATATGGTTCACCGTGTATCCATGGTCTAAAAGTGAAAGTAACAAAAACCATAAATTATAGCTAGGGAAAGTGTTAAAATTGGGTATTAGTTTGGTTTAGATACCCTACCCAAATGTTCTCAATTTTTTCACCAAAATTGTCATTTTCTGACGATTTTCAGCGGAAATTTTTAAGTTGTAAATCCTCCGAAAATGACCATTTTTGGTGAAAATTGAAAATTCTGAGTAGTGTACCTAAATCATGCTAAAAATTGGACAGTTGTTAAAAATAGGTTGAAGCTGAAGCCCCCTAGAAAATGATCATTTTTGGGTCTTTGTGCTCTATGGCCACATAATTATTCAGATTTCTTTGACATTTATTTGATTTTATCCTTGCACCGCTAAAATATACTTACAATAAAGTTCTATTCAACAATTTTCCAGTCACCCATTTCCATTCTCGCATCGAATCATATCCATCTATCAGTAAGCCGACTTGAATTTGTCTTTCTCTAAGGTGTTTGTAATGTGGTTGGTAATGATTTAGAATCCAGTCCTAGAAAGAAAATTTATATTCTTTACTCTCGACATGTTGGTTAAAAGGATCCCACCTTTCAGAATTAGTGTCGCTCGAAGAAATCCGAACTAAATTCGATTTTTGGCAAAGTTTTGAAAATAAGGAAAATTTCAAAAAATCGTAATTTTCAGTATTTTTTGACTAAAAGTTCGAGATTAGAAGCTTTTTCAATAAAATTTTTTTCTAAAAAAAATGGCTTGATGAGAACGTTCGAATGAGCCATCGGACGGCTGAAATGGATGTGAACTCGATTTTTAGTGAATTTTTGAAATATGGAAGTAAATTATTGAACACCCTATACTTGATTGCTTGGGAAACTTTTTCCCAAACTTAACCAGTATGCAAATTTAAGCTATTTACCAATTCTTCTTGGCTATCTATCGAAACAAGATCGGCATTTTGTGACAAACAGTGCTCTCGTGCAGCTAGCCAGGATTGATGTCCAATATTGAACTGGTATCTTTCTTCATTTGGACCATCAATCCACGGACTGGGTGCTGAACCATAGGTCCTCGGCTGGTGAAACTAAAAAGAAATTACATTAAAAACCAAGTTGACCAAATTTCGTGAAAAATTGCCTATTTTTTCGTCTTTTTTCATCTTAAAAAGCGAAAAAATAGGCAATTTTTCACGAAAACTTGGCCAAGATGGCGTTATTACGCTTCGGAAGTGCGCGCAATCGATTTTTCGCATCAAATTATCCCCAACAGGGTCATTTTTACAAAAAATTTTTTTCTCCCAAATGGTCGCAAAATGCACCCCCTTTAACCCTCTAAAACCGATGGGAGTGTGATACATCAGTTGTATAAAAATCAAATGGTACGCAGCCTCTCGGGGCTGCGTAAAATTGAATAGGGAAGGAGGTATTTCATGCTAACAGGGGACATGAACAAAGTGACGCTTGAATTTTTCAAAAAGTCCTATATATTCCGAAAGAGCATACCTGATAACCCTTTAGAAATAACAAAATTATCTGCTATATCTCTAATCCTGAAGAGATAAAAATATGCACTACTATATATGCAAAAAATGATCTCTTTAATTAAAAAGCAGTATAACTCAGTGGATTTATTGGAGCTACTGAACTTGGGGGGGGGGGCCCACTTAACATGACCCCCAAGGCCGAAGTTAAAAAGCGCCGAAATTTTTACAGAAACACACCCCTTAGGGGTAAAAATTGACGCGGAACACGCTGGTGCCATTATTTTCAAACCAAAATCTTCAAAAACCTATGAATTTTCGCAATTTTT
>OZJO01001467.1:10412-24784 GCA_900406225.1 Acrobeloides nanus
TTTCCCCCCCCCCCCCCCCCCCCCAACGTAATGATCACAAATGCACTAACGTAACCAATTTTTATGAGGAGTGCCGACCCCCCCCCCTCCACCCCAACATGATTATGTAATATCTAGATGACCCCTAATTTTGTTATTTCTAAGAGTTATCAGGTATGCTCTTTCAGAATATATAGGACTTTTTGAAAATTTTAAGCGCCACTTCGTGCATGTCCCTTGTAAGAGAAAAGTGTTTTGGGCGATTTAAACCTTTACTTGATTATTTTTGAGATAAGGGTATTTTTGAAGCTCCTCTGCGGAATCCCATTGTTTTGAGCAAACTAAGGGCACAGCTAAAAATCGAATTTTATAGAAAAAATGTAAACTTTTTACCTATTATTAGTGATAATAATATCTCGTTTAATAACCCAGGTATCATATTATTGTAGTAACCTAAAATGTGTTGAGGTCTTCTGTTTATAAATTAAAATAAAAATCGAAAAACGTGCCCAAAAATAAAGTGCAAAGCAATTTCAACGAAACGGAATCCTAAATGCGTAATCCCGTCCGATTGTAATAATCCAAGAATCCGAAAATGAGTACATATCGCACACGTTTGACCGAAGAAAGAAAACTTTCGCTTGCGCAAAAACTTTGTCTTCTTTTCATGACATAATTTCGTGAAAGACTAATCGACTATTACATGATTAACGGATTCCATTTTTCGACATGGGAGAAGTTGTTATCATTATTTGTGGATTTTCACTTACTTAATGGAACAAAAAGGTTTTTGGGGAAATGGATTGTTTCGTAGGTGGTTGTACGAAGTTAAATGTTGAAAATGCAAAAAAAGAGACCACTTTTTCGACAATTAGACCAACCTTTGGCCAGGCAAAAATAATCTTAAAGGGGATGCAAATTAGGGCCCTTTCTCCAAAAATTTTTTTTGAAAAATGACCTTCTAGGGGTAAAAATAGGGTGACAAATCGATTGCGCGCACTCCCAAATTGTGAAAACCCTCCCTTGACTCTGATTCAGGGAAAAGATATGTATTTACGTAAATAAATTGATTTTCGCTTAATACACCGATTTCTTCTCTGAATCAGGGTCAAGGAAATGTTTCCAAGTTTCGGGAATGCGCGCAATCAATTCCCCGCCTAGAAAAACCTAAGTAATCGACGGTTTTCTCATAAAAATCCGAATAGGTTTGATTTTCGCTTCAATACACCGATTCCTTCCCTGAATCACGATCAAGGAAGCGTTTTCACAATTTGGGAGTGCAATCGATTTTTCTCCCTATTTTTACCACTAGAAGGTCATTTTTCAAAAAATTTTTTCTGAAGAAAGGGCCCTAATTTGCACCCCCTAAAATTTTGGCGACCCTAAAAATGCCTATTTTACAGCTAGTAGACTACTGACACGACGCCCAAAAAACCGAAAAGGTTATGGCAAGGATCAAAATTTAAAATAAATGTTGCCAATCGACTTAGCTCGCTGAGCTGATAAAAATGAGTACCATATCATGGGGTTTTGGGTATTTTCCCAATGACCGAGTGGCTAACATGCTCGGCCTTCACTCATAGGGCGCGGGTTTAACCCCAGCTCGAATTTAAGGTTCTCCAAATTTCATGAAAAATTTTACATATCTCTCTTTTGGAATCTAAAACACGCAGCCATTTTTGGTTGGTATACACTTGCTGGAGCTGTATACTAACGATTTTAATTTCATGCAAAGCTAGCCTTATTGTATAGCTCCATCAAATATGTACCAACAAAAAAATGATTGCAAAGTGTTTTAGATGCTAAAATAGAGATATGCAAAAATTTTTATGAAATTTTGAGAACCTTAAATTCGGGCTGGGATTCGGACCCGCGCCCTATGAGCGAAGGCCGAGTACTTTAGCCACTCGGCCTTGTAAACACCCAAAACCCCATGATATTGTACTCATTTTTATCAGCTCGGCGAGCTGAGTCGATTGGCAACATTTATTTTAAATATTGACCCTTGCTACATAACCTTTTCGGTTTTTTGTGCGCCGTGCTGAGGCTCCAGGGATTGCAGAAGTTCCAGAAAACTCACAAAAACGCCTTTGGAAGATCCTCTGGAGCCTCCTGATTCCTTGGAGCTTCAGTAGAGCCTACTAGCTGTAAAATAGGCATTTTTGGAGAGGTCCCAAACTTTTAAAACCAGCGGTTTTTCATAGTTCAAATTTTTCGACAACGAGCGATAGAATGGTGTTGGGCAGGGAGGAGGACTGAGAAAGGTTTTTGTGACTCGTTATACGTTTGGGCGATAGTATGTACAACGATCAGTAATACGCTATCCACAAAAATCATCCGGAAAATATAATCCACAACCTTTTAAATTAATCATTAAAGTTCGAGGTTAAGTACCCAACTTAAGAAAACTTTATTCTCGATAATCGAATCAAATTTAAATTAAAAATAACAAAAGGATGGTAAATCCTCGACACAGCAATAAAATTTGCCGATCACTAAAAACTAAAATTAATTGAACCCGATAATTGTTTCGTGATCGTTACTCATCCGAAAACCTATGTCTTCTTTAGAGATTCTAGGTCAGCCTGAATTTTCGAGAATCGAATGAGCAAAAACCTGGATAAACAATTATAAAACTAAATTATAATTAAACAATAGAGACATGGAAGAATTTTGTGATTGAATCAAAAATAGAGATATGCAAAATTTGTCATGAAATTTGGACAACTTTAACTTCGGGCTTAGATCGAACCATCGACCTATAAACTGCAAATTTGTCACACTGCCAATCGTCCATGAAAATCTGTCGCTGCTGTGTACAATATGGTACTAGTTTTACTCATCGCGATAAGTTGAATCAAGTGGTGCTAACCGTTTTTAAAATCTTATTTTCAAGATCCTTTTTTCATTTTGAACCACCGTGCTTAAATCTGTGTAAAAAATCGAAGTATTTGTGGAAAATAAATAATTCACAGCACAAGAAATGGATCAAATCAACGATTTCGAGTCGTAACTTAGCTTTTTAGGGTTTGGGGAGCTAGTTTTGATCATTTCTAGAGGACCAAACGTAGGCAAGAATACCCCCAAGTTCCCATAAATGCCCAGTGAAAATTGACCTAGAAAACGCGGTTTTAAAGGACCAGTCCAGTAAGTTACAATCATATGAAAAAATGATATATTCAGAAAGAACATGAAAAATGGAGCACTTTTTGTTTTTACAGCATGTTCTGAAGCGTTGTAGTTGTTGAGATAATTGCGTTTGAAATTTTGAATTTGTTACAAGCTCTTCATTGTAATACACAAACTTTTATGAATAAAATCGATTTTTGCATCGATTTTTTAAATTTTCATAAAATGAACATTGTAGCAATGTTTTATAGCTAAATGAGACGAACAAAATGACACCAAAATTATTCAATTTGAACATTGTTTTGGGTTATTGAAACAAAAACATGAATCAGAATTTTCGTTTCAATAACCCAAAACAATGTTCAAATCGAATNAAAATCGATTTTTCCTCAAAAAATTCAAAAAAGTTTGTGTATTACAACGAAGAGCTTGTACACAAATTCAAAATTTCAAGCTCAATTATCGCGAAACCTACAACGATTTAGAACATGCCGTAAAAACAAAAAGTGCTCCATTTTTCATGATCTTTCCGAATATATCATTTTTTCATATGATTGTAACTTACTGGACTGGTCCTTTAAGGATTACCCCCTAAACTAGTCATGTGGATTAGATTTTTGAATCCCCCTTCGCGCTAGGCGCGTCTAAGCCTCTCATTTCAGGGCCAATAAAAGCCTAAATTGAAAATCAGGATTTTGGCGGGAATTCAAATTCTAAACCAATTCCAAAAAATAGCCAACTTCAAACGCGATTATCTCGACAACGATAACGATTCAGAATTTATTGTAAAAACAAAAAATGCTCCATTTTTCATGAATTTTCCAAATATATATAAATTATGGCAAACTTCGCTAATCTAAAGAATTTTCAAACTTTTGTCTACCCTTTTCGGGGTCCATTTTCTATTTAATGTAACCCGCGTTGTCCGGCGATCGACGGCTCAAATTGTAGGTACTAAATAGTAGTAAATAATAGGAGAAGAAACGTAGTGCGTTCGAACAACCCGTAGGAGTTAGATCGAAAATAGTGCTTTTTTGGACCTCAAAAATGACCTAAAAAATGAGAAAAATTGCTCTATCTCCAAAACTATTGACTAGGAGTTGTATAGACAAAAAATGAAGTATAATTCACCAGATTTCAACGACACCAAAACCATTAGATATGGATTTAGCTGGCCAAAGGTATGCCCATTTGAAGTTTGATCTAAAGTTCAAAAGGCCGACCTGCCGTACAGGGGTACCAAAAAGTGGGATTCAAAAACGGACTTCAGATTCATGTTCAGTGACCCCGCAAACCTAGGGTATACCACGGTTTCACAAATTGATTCGAATTTTGTTACTATGGCCCAGGTTCGACATTTTGAGACATCGTCTCTTAAATCTGTTGTCTTTCATTCAAGTTTCTATTAAAATTTAAAAAAATTATCGGTTGCAGGAAAGATTTACGTGTTCGTTACTTTAGAAAATGTATTTGTTATGCTATATTTTAAACAATTGTGAATTTTATTGTTTTGAATCAGAAGAAGATCATTCCATTGTAATAAATTCTTTGAGGTCAAAATAGTCTAGTAAAAGGAGTTTTGAAAGAAGATTGATAACAATGAAAGCTCTTAATCATGGGCATTTTCTTTTAAAATTCTACTTGCGCCAGATCCTCTTTAATACTATCATCCGAGCTCGAGAATGCGAGAACACTTTTATTTCATACAAGTTTATAAATACGAGTGGACTGAGGAATACATTTATTTTCATGAATTGTCCAATCACTAGAAAAATTGAGTGCGCTGAAAAAGAAAAATCGGAAATCGGCTTCCGTTCATCTAACAAGGAGGTGTCCCTAAATAATATTATTTCCAAGATCATGTTCAAGATCTCCAGTTTCAATATTATTTTAAAAATTTGAAGGTAGGGCGAGGTTTTTACGCCAAAATAACGGCAGATTCAGATTCCCCGCATAAAAATTAGGGTATATAGATATTTTCCACGAAAAAATACATAAGAATAAAAAAGGCAAAAACTTATAGTAGGGACCGGGGTTCGAACCCTCGACCTATGGGGTCCACAAATACGAATTTTCACTTTTTCGGGAAAAAAAGGTGGGATATGTTTTTTTAGACCCTAAATAGCTCCCATTAGTGTATAAACTATAGATTGCTCGGAAGACTTTTCCTGATTTTCGGGCGCCGTGAGAAGGGTTGAATAAAATGTATTCAGATAGTCATAACAGCTTGTTACGACCAGAGTCCGAAAATGGGTCCGGGTCCCTGACACAAAAATCATAAAATTCCCCAGAAAAACTTTGCATTAAATGAACAAATTCATTGGAAATCTGATCGATATAAGGGGTTATGTTATGCAAGTCTAACTTATATACAAAAGCCGATTTTTAATATTTATTATTTAATAAAATTTAAAATTACAAGATATGACATTGTCATTTTAGACTTGTTGAAGCTTTAAAGCAGAGTATAAAAAAATTCAAGCATATCGTGTACAAAATCTCCAATATGGAAAAAATGGAAATTTTTCGGGCTACCGACCAAAAACTTTTTTCGCATTTCGTTGATTAAAAAGGCAATATACTTGAAAAAAATTTACGCAGAGATAAAAAATTGAATGAATTCTTTTTTTATTATGTAAAGATTCTCAAAAATGATGATTTTTGGATAATAAGGCCATTTTTGCTTCCGTTGAGACGGCGTTACGACTAGAATAGAATTTGGAGCGGTTACTCCAAGGGTCCCATGGTTCGGTGGTACTGGGCTTGTCTCAGGCGCCCCTACACTTTCCTCAGGCCGCGGGCAGCCAACTTTCTTGCCTGCCTACCTGCGCTGCTGTGAGGCTTCTATTTTTGAGCGAGAATTATCTTGGCTTGAAGTCGACTCCCAGAGGCGTAGTTAAGGGACAGCTTATGCAAGTGCCCATCTCAACTCACGGACATAATTCCAAAAAAAACAAAAAGATCTTCTTATTGTTTTGACCAAACGAAGGCCAGCCAAAAAAATCATAAGAATACTCTCTTATGAATTTTGATGGGATTAAAAAATTTGCCTGGTACTCATTACCCTTATCCCTAAGACAATACTCCCTCCAAAAATATGGGTTAGGCCGTGGGGGGGGGGATACATGCCTGGATGTTGGGGTTCGATCCCTATCTATAGACCTTAGCAAGTCAAAAATGATAAAAAAGCAGAATAATCTAGAGAGAAAATATAAAAGTAAAAAATAATGAAAAAAATTATTTGTAATAGTCTGTGATTCAAACCAGAGACCCGTTGCTTAGTTCTGGAACCGGAAGTCGGATCCCGGAACCGGAAGTTGGAACCGAAGATCGAAAGTAAAAACTTCCGACTTCTGGTTCCAATTTAGTGAAATTTTCCAAATCAAAACCGGAAGTCGGAAGTTTTTACTTCCGATCTCTGGTTCCAACTTCCGGTTCCGGGATTCGACTTCTGGTTCCGGAACTAAGCAACGGACCCAGGGTTCTTTAGAACGAAATATAAAGCAAGTTTGGCTTTAAAATTAAGCTATAGTTGGTATAGTTACATTGATGTTAGTCTGATATGTTGTGAGTTATTTTTGAGTGGTGTCACGAACAGTATTTGGTGTTATGCCAACTTTGTTCCTTATAAACGTATTCATATATGTCATTTTCTTAGTAGCTGTCTTCAATCCAACAAGCTCCAGCCAATCTGATCGAACCTCCGAGTTGAACGAAAGATATGTGACAGGGCCGTTCAGGACGCACCAATCGCCACCGATCAATTCGATGAGTGGTAAAGGAAAAACATGATGAAAAGTCATCATCACAAAACAAGGGATCCCACTAAAAACGGCTTGTATCAAAAGGCGCCCTTCTTTTTTCTGTGCAGCTGTCATCATTGTACTTTTTAAACGTCTTCTATATTCAATGAACGACCATATGTATCTAAAAACTTGTTTAAAAATAAAAATAACCCTTGAAAGCTCACAGAACAGCTAGAATTGAGTGGACCACGTATGTGCACCCCAGTTCAAACCACATTACTAATTTTACAATGTATTCAGATGGCATATTTTTGAAGGTAAATGTTTGTGCTTCAACATACTAAATTTTATGGTTACATTAAATCATTGGTGGTGGCAATCTCCAGAAGGGGGAGTGGTGAACCCCAATTCAAAATAAAATTTCGGGGTCAAAACTCTCTCTCTCTACTCAAGATGAAACTTGAGCCACTTTCTTCAGTACCATAGTTGATGAACATTTTCCTCTTAGTTATATAAACTATTTATATAAACTCACATATTTTTTTTTATAAATCCAAGTTGGTATACACTCGAGCGATGAACCAATCATGAACAGCAATATATAAATCATGCCCCTCTTATTACTAAAAACTTTATTATGTTGTTCGCACAACACCACTGCCGAAAACCGATTGAACGCAATCAGCAAGTCCATATTCATGCAGAAAAAGAAAACGAACTGAGCGCCGGATGAAATAAGAACATTCACCATCTCTCCTCCTGGACAGTAGCCCATAAGATTACACAAGCCTTGGTACATTTGATAGTGGCACCAATAGATATCGGTACAGCTGATGCATACTACTAGTCGATAAAATGTGTTCTTATATTTATGACGTTTGTTAGAGATGAAGATTATATAGATGATCGTTACATGAAGGAATAAAGCAATAGGTGCAATCGTGAACATTATACCGATCAGAAGTCGAGTATCAGCTAGTTGATCTGGTGGGAGTATATTTGAGTATAGTGAAACGTTGGTGGAAGATGACATTGGTGGAGATAAAGATGGATGAACAGGATTTTCCTGTAAACGTACCGGCATGGATAACAGCATAAAGACCAAATAAAGTAGCAAATATTCTCTGGACTTCATTATCGCCTTAATTATCATTTCAGCTTAAATCAACTTCTTTATAAGACCTTTCTTTCTAAACTATTTTGACTTCAAAGAATAAAATAATTTTCTCTGGTACAAAATCTTTGATAAGCATTTAGCCCTTTGTGAACATCAGGATCAATTATTATACTATAATCTTTTATATTTCATTCAAGTTTCTATGAAAAGAAAAAATTATGGATGGCAGGAAAGAGCTACGCATCCGTTACTTTAGAAAATGTATTTGTTATGCTACATATCAAACAACTGAGAATTTTATCTTTTTGAATTTTAGATAGACTTTTCCATTGTAATAAAAATTCAACTTGAGCAAGATTTTCTTTGATCCCGAGTTTAAGAATTCGAGAGACTTTTATTTCATTAAGATTATAAATACGAATAGGCCGAGGATTATTTTTGTTTTCGTGAATTGTCCAATCGCCGGAAAAATCATGAGTGCGTTGAAAAAGGAAAATCGGCTTCCGTTCAACTCAAATACAAAAAGGCATAGACGTATATAGCTATAGTATCTCGAAATAATGTCGGATTTTCCAAAATCATTGTCTCATTGTGCTGGATCTACCGAGTTATTAGGTTGATTCAAAAGTTCACACACTTCACAATACTTCGAACAATGCTAGATTAAAAAAATTTAAATTTGTCTATCCAATCCACACAAAAAATGGGGTGTCAAAAATTTGCTCCCACACCCCCTCATTGCCACTGCCCCCCCCCCCAATGGACGTATCTAGTATGTCGTTTTGGGGTGGGTGTCACAACGAATTTTTCTTTAGATTTTTCACATTTTGAGAAAGATTGATCCATCTCTTCGCTCCATTTCAAATACCCCCCTCCCATTCTTAAATAATGTGTCGCATATGCTGCGATGATTTCACACTCTTCTAAACATTCTAAAGAGGAGCCAGTCGCTAACACGGTATGACAAACTTGCAAAAAAATTGAAACTGCCTTATTTGATTTTAAAATTGTTCAGAGCGATTATTTGAGCAGTAATTACTAAAAAAAGGTTTCATAAAACATGTTGTAATGGTCTAATAATAGCTGTAATAGCCTTCATTTTGATGTGCCACCTCAGGATCATGAGATGGTATACAAACCCCTATATTTTACAGGGTATTCGATCATAGATCGACAAAGTGGGGGAGGGGACCCCTGATGAGGTGGTCCCCCATCACCTCATTAAACTCGACTAAGATTTTAATAATAAAAAAAGACCTTTTTTAGCTTGAGGTAATAAAAAAGGACCTTTTTTAGATTGAGTCTTCTGACATACAATTTTTAATGACCACCTCATATGTTCGACGGAGTCCATGAGTTAGTCCCCCTTCAATTTTGGGTCCATGAGCGAGTGGATCAGGGGGGAGGCTCCCCCCATTTGCTAACCTATGTATTCGATACATATACACGAACTTCAAAATTCGATATCTCAGTTTCAGAAAAAACCGCTCCATGCAGAGCTAGATCACGATTGGCGCTTCACAATGCAAAGGAATTTGTGAAAAATCTTTTAATTTGAAAAAGTTCTACATTCTTAAAGTAGGAGTATTGAGCTATGTATATATGTAAACTTTGAAGTTAAACATCTCGACAAGGATAGCGTGTTAGACAAAAAACCTCTATACAGCTTTAGCGATTGAGTGGGGGAATAAAATGCATAAGGAATTATCGAAAAATCTTTTACCGTTAGGAAGTTGGAGGTTTTGAAGTGGGGTATAAAGCTGTGTAGGTAAAAAGAGATTTGAAGTTAGAAATCTCGACGAGGTTAAAGTTTCAGAAAAAAGCCATAGCTGAAAAAAAGCCAGTATAGGGGGTCACCCACCTTTCAAAATCTCTAACTTCTTAACGGTGAAAGATTTTTCAATAACTCTTTTTGCATTTTATTCCCCCACTCAAGCGCTAAAGCTGTATGACGGCTTTTTTCTGAAACGTTAACCTCGTCGAGACTTCTAACTTCAAATCTCTATTAATTTTCTGGTTTGTCCTTATTTTTTACCCCAAAATCTTATTTTTTGAGGCAGCTGTCCATATTTTTGAAAAATGTAGATGGACACCCTGTCTATAAGGGGTATTTTCATGCGATTTTTGAAACAAAAATTTTTTTTCGCCAAAAAACGCAAAAGTACGTTTTTTTGGCTCATCCTGTACTGGGGGCCCTAATATGATTCGCTTTTGACAATAACTTTTACCCATTTTATTTTTGAACTATTTGAATTTTGAAACGAAAACTTGAAATCTTTCTTTATTTCGAAAATGGTCAAGTTGCCAAATAACTTTCAAGAAATTTCTGTCTGAATTCAAATTATGAGATAACGATTTTTCAACTGTTCTTCCAACGATTTTATTTGGCGAAAATAGGATGTTTAACAGTGAAAGTAGCTGGGAGGGGTGGACAGTTGCGTAGGTAAGGGGGCAGGTGTCCCCCCCCCCTAGTAGGCCGAAATTTAAAAAAATCCCTACACATAAGGTACAGTTAAACCTCGATTTAGCGCTCCCCCTAAAACTCGATTTAGCCCCCCCCCCTCTTTAATTTTTGAATTACTACGTAAAAAAAGGTCTCTAACTTGGCAATTTTATTAGCTTTTTTGGTAGATTTTTTCAGCCATATGGAACCGAAGATCCCAAAAATAATTGTTTAATCAAAACGGGCAATTTATATTTCTTAGGGCTGCGTGTTGGCCTGGGGGCGGAATTGCGGGGCGGGGTTTTTAAAAGTTTGTGGGCGGGATCTCGCGGGGTTAAAAAGGTCGCATCCACTCCGAAATTGAAAATTTTCTGAAGAAAATGGAAAAAATAGGAAAATTTTCAAAAAATTTCATCTGAAAAATGAGTTTTTTGGGATTTTGCCCCCCTCCGAAATCGAAAAAATCAAAATCCTGGATATGCTACTGGTCCCTCATGATTTCTGGTGGTTACCCCCTCTCCATTCACGAGGTCTGGCTACGTCACTGGTGTTTAATAAAAATACGCTAAAATATTTTTGAAAAATAAACAATTTGTTTGTAAATTTTTTTGAAGACAACCATTTTTTAGTGTTGAAAATCGCGTTGAGAATTTGCTTTTGAAAAAACTTAGGAAAATCCTATGTATTTCTCCTTCTTTTTCCATTTTTAGCTGATTAAATTTTTAATTTTTCAGAAATTGTAAAAGAAATGTCTTTAGCAGTGAAATTGCGTCGAATGCGTAAGAAGACACCAGAAGGATGGGATCTTATTGAGCCGACTATGGAAGAGTTTGAGCAAAAAATGCGAGAAGCTGAAACTCTGCCGCATGAAGGGAAGCGACGTACTGAAACAGTTTGGCCGATATTTCGGGTATGTTTTTTGTATTTTAAAAATCAGGCGAAATTTTTGCATACACAATAACGTGATGGAACGATCGTTCAAACAACTCAAAAATGGGATGAACAATAACGGGACGATTTCAGATCTCAGCTTCTAAAAGGAATTTCGATATGGTGTCAAAGACTTTATTACTCTGGATAAAAAGTTGAGAAAAAAGTCTTTTACACTATCTATAAATTCCTTAAAGGAGTTGAGATCTAAAAAATTGTCCTGTTCTTGTTCGTTCCATTATTATGTACAGTGCTCCCTCGATATAGTGACACCTCTAGGGGGGTGTGTTTNTGAGATCTAAAAAATTGTCCTGTTCTTGTTCGTTCCATTATTATGTACAGTGCTCCCTCGATATAGTGACACCTCTAGGGGGGTGTGTTTGTCAGCACTTATGCACATTAACTTCCTCCCTAAACCTTTTTTTGAGAATTTTTAAAAATATCGCATCGCAAATTTGTGGCAGTCAGAATATCGCATCGCAATTGTTTCAATCCACCTCCCTAATTTTTACGCCATTTTTTCAGATCAACCACCAACGCTCTCGCTACATATACGACCTTTATTACAAAGAAGAGAAGATTAGTAAAGAGCTATATGATTTTTGTGTGAATGCCAAATTGGTTGATGCACTTTTAATAGCCAAGTGGAAGAAACAGGGCTTTGAAAACTTGTGCTGCCTGCGTTGTATTCAGACCAGAGACACCAATTTTGGTACCAACTGTATTTGTCGTGTTCCGAAAAGCAAACTTGATGCGGTGAGTATGCAAGTTTTGGCGGATGTTAGAGTTTTGTCAATTGCCCAAATTTTTATCTCTCCAAATAATGGATATTAATTTTTGGATGGTAAAAATTTGGGCAATTATTTATGGACAGATATCCACCTGTAGTAAATAAGTAGGGGCTAGTCAAGTCTGGAGGCCCCAATGACGTGAAAAAATTGAAATTTTGTTTCAGAAAAGACCCCTTTGGCGTAATTTTTAACAAGGAATCCAAAAAACGCATTCCCAAAGCGTAAAAACACTTCTCTGACACTGTTTCGAGCAAAGTTCATATAACTTGAAAATGATATAACATGCGATTCTTGTTCGTTTTCTGATAACATAAGAGAAACGATCTGTGTTTCTACTTATACAAACATGTACAGCCTAAAAACAAAGCAGCAAATATTCGTGGAACAACTACAAGAAACAAAGGCCAGGTGGAGGAGTGGAAAGGGGCTCTGATCGTGCCTTCTTGGAGCTTATTGACCGCCGAAATGCCGACTTTTTTAGGGCCACATTTGAACAAGAATCACATGTTATACTTTTAAACTTTGCTCGAAAATGCGTTTTTTGGATTCTTCGTTAAAAATTACGCTAAAGGGTCATTTTTCGGAAAAAATTTTCAATTTTTTTGCGTCATTGGGTCCCAGACTTGAATAGCCCCAATAAGTACCGTTAATATTGGCTAGACTAGCGTTTACACAAGGACTCAAAAAACATGGAATCAATTTAAATGCTTTCTAAACGACCTGAAAACACGATTTAAACATATAAAATGTGCAACCAACTCATTTTTGGGTCACTTTATGAGGTCCAAAATACCCTATTTTTAAGGTTTTTTCTTTTAACAAGGTCGACTTTTGTGTGAATAGAATTTAAGCCTTTGTGGTGCAGTGGNATTTTTGGGTCACTTTATGAGGTCCAAAATACCCTATTTTTAAGGTTTTTTCTTTTAACAAGGTCGACTTTTGTGTGCATAGAATTTAAGCCTTTGTGGTGCAGTGGCGAAGCCGTCAGCCATTCACTACAATGGAGCGGGGTTCGACTCGGTCGTTTAGAAGGCATTTGAGTTGATTCCATGTGTTTTTGAGTCCTTGTGTAAACGCTGACCTTAACATTATACATGCCTACTTTTTAGGAACGTGTGATTGAATGTGTGCATTGTGGTTGCCGTGGTTGTTCTGCATAACCGAACTACACCAATCTGAATATTTGGAATATCTTTGTTCGTTGTCCTTGTATATTTTATTCATGTTATTTATTTTGGAAAAATAAAATGTGATTGGAAATTTGCATGACTTATGTTTTGTTATATTGATTGTGGTCATGAAGTTTTTTCAAATAAGAAACGAAATTTTGTTATAACTACAATCTCACGAGACCAACTATGAGTATCGTTCTTGATTTTGAGATGATTTTAAATTAATTATTGTGTCGTTTTACTCTCTTGTTTATTATTATCTTTTATGGTCTGCATAAAGTCTCATAATAAGTACAGGGAACCACATAAAACAAAAATTTAAAATCAAAATTGCGATATTCCAATTTTCTTTAGTTAATAATCTTTCTTTAGCGAATTTTTTAGCTGTTTAAACTCCTTCACTTTTATTCGAGCATCTTTTTGAAGTTGAGTATATTTTTTCTTTCCTTTATTGTTGGATTCATTTTCTTTTGAGCTTGACGAATTTCTTCCTTTATTTTTATGGACAAACAATTTATCTAAAAAATGTTGGTAAGATAAAAAAATGGTTCGAACCTTGGACATGTTTCTTTACCGATTCTTTGGCCTTTTCTATATCAGCAGGTCTACCTCGAAGATGCAGAGTATTTTGTTTGAACCATGCGTTTATATGATACAAGCTCTAAAATTTAAAAATAAATAGTAAAACGTAATACACGGCGGGGCAAAATCGAAAAAAATTGACGAATTAAAGTTTTGATTATATTCGCCTGACTTGCAATAACTTCCAATTATTGAAACGAAAATTTAAAAAATTTTTGCCAAAACCGTTGAATTTTTGCTAATACTTTGGAGACAAATTCCGGTCGTCAGGAATTTTCGTTTTCGCTAATTTTTTTTGTAAAAAATTTCTCAAGACTTGATTAACAACTTAATGCATCGCTTCTTTCACGAAACCTTCATTTTCAGCATCATTTTCGACTTGAAAATATAGCTATATTTTCAGATCAAAAATAATGCTGAAAATGAAGGTTTCGTGAAAAAAGCGATGCATTAGTTGTTAATCAAGTCTTGAGAAATTTTTTA
>OZJO01001469.1:0-37354 GCA_900406225.1 Acrobeloides nanus
TAACGACACTGAGATCATCGAAATTGGATCTAATCATCAAGAGATATGCTCAAAATACTAAAGTGTAAAAAACCCCTATTATGATTATATAATGCCCAACATTCATAAGGGCTAAAATGGGCATTTTTAAATTTTGCACACCACTTCAAATGCACCAATGTATTTATTTTGGTCCCAAATTTTATATTCAATCATCAGTTCGCCTAGTTCCTCTGTAAGTTCGAACTTTCGAGATATCGTCTCTTAAAAGCCATTTCAAGTCAATCCGAGGAACCGCTTCGGACAAAGCCTTGTCGGAAGCTCCAAAACCTGATTTTACGTTGGTTCTTTGAATTTCTAACCTGTCTAAAACATCTTAGATATTTTTTTCGGCTAAAATTTCTATCTGGCCGATGTATTCCAATATGGAGAACATTTCTAGTGTGGTTTCGAAAACATCCGAGAAATTTCGATTTTTTTAGCCTTTTTATTTTCTTCAAAACAGAAATTTTTTTCACAAAAAGTGATGTTCTAAAAAGTTGCCCGTCGTGATCTCTTGAATAATTTTATAGGGTATCACTTTTTGTGAAAAAAATTTATGGCATAGACTCGAATGAAATGAAACGAAAGATTTGAAACGATACGAATGAATCGATTTTTTATTGGATTCGTTTCATTATGCTGTTCCATTATGTCGTTTCATTTGTATCATTTCATTCGTATCGTTCCATCCTCTTCGTTTCATTCGAGTCTATGTCAAAGTTATAGTATGAAAAATCCTTATGAGAATTAATGAGGAGGCAACCGGAATTATGGCGCACCCTGTATATAAAAGTACCTCAACATAATATGATCAGACACAACGTCTGTATTTTTTGTCGAAAAATATAAGAAATGGCCTAGATTCTGGGCCCTTTTTATCACCTGGTACAATTATAATGTGGCATAAGACCATAAACACGTAGTCATAATTTCTCGAAACTTTACAGGTGAAAAAAAGTGTCGAAAAAAGTTATGTAAACATGCCACATACGCTTATACTTTTTATTTCGATCAACCTGATATCGAGTCTCAACGCTCAAAATAATTTACGGAGCTAAAAAATTTAGTTTTCTATGTCCTAAGTAGTTTTTGAAGATTAAACTTTGCTCGTTATAAAAAAACTTTCGATACGTTAAATAATAACTTACTAACTATATTTGTGCAAACTATATTTCTTCATTATGGTAATTTGTTCTAATAAACAACGCATTGTAATATGCACTATAAAAAAGATAAGAATTTTTGCATACCACATTTCTTTTGTTTCATTATGCACTTTCTTGGTTAGCATAGTTGGTTTGGTATCGGTTTTTTCCAAAATTAAAGAGCATTATCGTTTTCTTTTTTTAAACCAAGCATTATTCGAACTTTTGTATTTAATCTATTCGCAGTTTTGTTATCATCCCGATTCTCGAGAAGAAGGATTAGTAGGTTGTTCATTCGAATTTGCTTATTTTAAGGAAATACTTGACAATGTCTTTCGTATAATATACGCGCAAACTTGCTTATTATCGTTTCTTCGTTTTTTCGGGGTCTTTTTTCCAATTAAATATCAAAATATTGATATTCGAATGCTGTTTAAAATTATTATCATTTGGGATTTGTTCCATATAATCTTTCATTCACTCGCTGCGATTTATAGAAGAAAAACTTATGATTTATACACGGAAAATATTGATCCGATTTTTAACTATACCAATTTTTCCTTATCTCAACAACATCTTAATATTGTCACTCAGAACATGCTTCTAAACAGTGCTATTTTAGTTTTGCAGTATTTGTTAACCGGAGTTTTAATTGTCTGCAGTGTATTTTTTGTTATTTGTCTCTTGTATAAATTAATAAAAATGAAGTCTACAGAAAATCTGAGGATAATAATTGTATTAATCTTTCAAAATATATTCAATTTATTAGTATTCTCATTCGAAATTGTGAATGCACTTCAGTTTCTTACTATTACACCGCTTACAATTGATCTGTTGACATATACTTTAACTCGTATAGATTGTATTTATAATAAAAAAGATATGCCAGAAAATGTGAAACTATCGCTTCAGAATACCACATTTAGGCTTCATGAATATCAAGTCTACCATGAAAAGTTTTTTAATTCAATAATTTCATCTAATTTTCATTTTTTGATTCAGATTGTTTTGTTTTTAAATTCATTTTTTATCTTATTTGTTATTTCTGGTTATCGTAACGAAATTTTAAAGTTTTTAAAATTTTATTTTAAGCTGCTTGTAAAAGTTAAAAATCATGCAAGTTCTATTACTCGAACTACTCAAGTTAATACGATCACAGCTCAGTAAAGTTACTAAAAGTGGGGACCAGTGTTGTCCCCTGTACACATGTGTTTGCGTACACATTGTGTACACACTGTGTATACAAAAACATTGTGTACACATGAGTACTCGTGAGTTGAACACATTGACCCAAAATTTTCTTTTATCATGAATAACAAATCTATAAAGGAAATAAATTCAAATTCGATGCCTACGACGATTTCGCTAGTGTGTACACGTGTTGTGTCACACGAGCGAAATCGTCGTAGGAATTGAATTTGAATTTATTTCCTTTATAGATTTATTATTCACGACAAAAAATTTTTGGTCAATGTGTTCAACTCACGAGTACTCATGTGTACACACGTATACAAATGTGTATACACTGTGTTGTGTACTCATGAGTTGAACACATTGACCCAAAATTTTCTTCTGTCGTGAATAACAAATCTATAAAGGAAATAAATTCAAATTCAATTCCTACGACGATTTCGCTCGTGTGTACATAACACATGTGTACACAAACACATGTGTACACGGGACAACACTGGTGGGGACAAGTCGAAAAATGCAATAAAATTATTATATTTGACATATTTTACCGAGTTCGATCATGGCGAATCGTTTGGAAGCAATTTCAGAAGGGCTGGATGTATGTCGTAAATTTGAAAAAATGCACAACCCCCGTGATCATTCGGCACAACCTCACACTTCTTGTATGTCGTCACAACATACCAACACCAAGATATTTTTTTAATCGACAATATTTTTTCTCACAGCAAAGATCTCAAGGTACCCCATATCCAATTTTTTCAACAAAAAAATCAAAATTTTTAGACTATGACCGAAACATTGATCGACTACGAGCAAGAACGTCGGGCAGATCAATTCTATCAACTGGTCACACAAGAAACCATTTTCCGCTATATCTATGGCAAGGTTCAACAGAAACGCTTGGAATTGAAAGCTTCAGGCGGGATTATACTAAGACGTGGCCGCGTCTTCCGCTGCGTTTTGCTACCGGGTCTGACACTGCGTCTTCAAAATTCACTAAGACGCGCGCGTCTTGCGTCTTAGTATAAATAACGCCTCACTGGGTGTGCGTAATAATTAATTTAAAATACTTTTTTGTATTTTTTAAATATGTATTTTTTATAATAAAAAATAAATGTTATCCACGGTGCACCAAAAAGCCAAAAAGGTGGTGGCGATGGTCAAAGTTAAAAATTAATTTTGCCAATCGACTCAGCTCGCCGAGAGCTTCAAAACGAGTATCATATCATGAGGTTTTGTTGATTTGACCCATGGCCGATTGGCTAACTCACTCGGCCTTCACTCATAGGGCGCGGGTTCAATCACGCGCCCAAAAATCATTTTTATATTTTGTCTTCAAAACTCATGAAAATTTATGCTTATTCACTTTTTTATGCGGGGGAACACGATAGCGCCATTATTTTTCCATGACGCAAAAAATTAATCACGCGTTCAAAAATCATTTTTATATTTTGTTGTCAAAATTCATGAGAATTTTTGCATAACCATTTGGACAACTTTAAATTCAAAGCGGGATTCGAATCCAAGCCTATAAACTGCAAATCTGCCACTTTATCCACTCGGCCACGAGCTTTGGATGGAAAATTCCTTGTTATGGTATTCGTTCTACTCGTCTGTAAGCTGAGTCGAATATCATGGCTCGTTTTTAAGGTTTCGAATTTCCTCTAATTTTATCAACAATATTTCAGATTTTTAAGCTATAAAAGAATATTTCGGTTTAATATTTGCAAGAAAGCGAAAATGACACAAGGAAGTAATAGCCAATACTCGTCCCTAATACGATTGCGCAGAATCATTGAGCAAGTTACCGGACATTCCATTTTCTCCGAAGAAAAGAGAAACCATAAATGTCCACTAATAACCCCATAAAAAATCAATATCGCTTCTCAAAATCGGGTGTTATCTAACGTACGTAACTCGTTTTTTGTTCGCCTAAGGCATATAAAAGGCTTGGGTTTTCTAACGGAACTATAGCAATCCAAAAATGTCGTCTGAAGGAAAGTTCATAGTTGGCTTGGCTACTTCTTTTTCGGCTCTTTCGATTGTTGGCGTGCTGGTGGTGGTACCTGGTTTATTCTCGAAGATTGATGAGATTAATCTGAGAGTGCAAGATGGTGTTCAAGTTTTCAAGGTGGAGACGGATGCGGCATGGGCCCAGTTGATGGATGTGCAATTGAGTGTGACCCCACCATCGGTACCCAGGGAGAATCCTTTCAAGAGTATTTTTGGAAGAGAGAAACGGCAAGGACTTCCAGCTTGGTGTCAATGTGAACCGACTAAACCGAATTGTAAGTGAAAAATTTATTTGAGTAAATCAAAATTTTAAGTGTGGGGGAGGGGAGGGATCCATACTACAACTAATCTTGTTATCAAGCTACCAAACTTATGACAAATTGAAAATCAACCCAAAACCTTATTTTTTTACAAATTTATCTTTTTTAGGCAAACCCGGTCCTCCTGGCCCTCCAGGACAACCTGGTCATCCCGGCCAACCTGGCAATCCCGGCGGTCCCGGCCAACCCGGTGGACCTGGCAAAGATGCACAGCCTTGCCCAGCTCACGACGGAGCCTGCATCAAATGCCCACCTGGAGCACCAGGACCCGGTGGTAATGATGGACATCCAGGTGACGCCGGCACACCTGGCAAACCTGGAACTCCAGGAACAGCTCTCCCACCAGGACCACCCGGCCCTGCTGGCCCAGCTGGTGACGCTGGAACTCCCGGCCAACCTGGCCAACCCGGGGGACCCGGACAACCTGGTCAAGATGGACAACGCGGAACCGGCAAACCAGGACCGAAAGGCGCTCCTGGACAACCTGGTTCAAATGGAAAACCTGGTGGAAATGGACAGCCTGGTGGACCCGGACAACCCGGTGGACAAGGTCCTCCCGGACCACCTGGACAGCCCGGTGGACCCGGTCAACCTGGAGGAGATGGGCATCCTGGTCAAGCAGGTCAACCTGGCTCTGATGCTGCCTATTGTCCTTGTCCACATAGAACTTCTGCTATTTCATCTCACAATGCGGCTCAAGGTTATTAGATGAAGAAAAAATAGCGATAAAATCAATTTTGTATAAAATTTTTATTATAAATTCATAAAGGTATATAAATAATTTGGATTTTTTACAATAAATTTTACAAAAAAAGTTTTTTATTATAGGCAAGTAAAAAGTGTACTTATAGAAACGAAAGAGATTCGGTTCCAGAAACGACCAGCGCGTTCTCAGGGGGTCCGCTGCTGGCCCCATCGCCCGCAACGAGGACCCACTGCTCGCAGAAGGTCTATGGACAGCAGCAGATTCCACCGCCAATGCAAGTCGTTTTTAAAAACGGCTAAAAGTATGAAAATATATCCTCTCTCCTCCAATCTCTCTCAGTCGCACCAAAGAGGAAAAAGGTGCAGGCAAGAGTCAAAATTTTAAAAAATTTACCAATCGACTCAGCTCGCCGAGCGCTTCAAAACGAGTACCATATCATGGGGGGGGGGGGTTGAAGGTGCGGGTTCGACCCCGCTTCCAAAAGCCATTTTTTATTTGTTGTCAAAATTCATGAAAATTTTTGCATATTCACATTTTTAATGGGGGAATACAATAGCGCTATTATTTTTCTATGAAAACTTTTGAAAAAATCGAAAAATCTCAAGTTTTAGATTGTTTTGTTTAGATTTTTCAATTTTTTTCTTCAGAATTGTGTTCTCCATGTCGAAACTGACTTCCAAATTAGATGCCTATCGGCACATAAAGAGTTGTTAAATTGTTTTTGTTGGCTTATTCCTTTTTCGGCTTCCGATAAAAAGTTTTTAAATTCCTAAAAGTTGTTTTAATATATTCATGCTTTTGAGTTTATTTTTCCGCTTGTTGGTTGATGGCAAATTATGTGCTTGTCTCAAAAAGTTTATTCTACGTTTCTTTAGACTTAATGGATGGTTGATTTGGTCTTGATTTTTTTAAATATATCTCAAGCATTGGCTTCAAAACGAGTACCATATTATGGGGTCATTGGCTAAGGTTTGGCTTAAAATTAGGCTTAGGCTCAGAATAAGGCTTATGCATAGTCTTAGGATAAGCTTAAGTTTAGGTCACAGCGCACCAAAATGCCTAAAAGTTGGAGGCAGGGGGTCAAAATTTTAAAAAATTTCGCCAATCGAGTCAGCTCTCCGAGCGCTTCAAAACGAGTACCATATCATGGGGTAGGGATTCCATAAATAAAAAAGATTTTTTTAAAATCTTATCTACTCATTTACAAAAAAGAAATTGTCTATAATTTTAAAATTTTTGGGTCTTCATACTCGGTTAAATTTCTATGTATTAACACAAAATTCATTTTATCAATTATTTTTAGTCAATGATGCTCAAGCTATCCTTATTCATCGCAACAACTTTTCTGGGTGTAGAATTTTGTCAGGGTTTTAACCTTGGGCCTTTTGTTCCGGCTTACTGGTGCCCACCTGGATGGAAATTTTATAAACGTACAGGACATTGCTATAAGGTAAAAATGACTACAATAAGTTTATAACATTTAGCGTGTTTCAATCAATGTCGACCAGGATATCGCTTTACATATTTGTCGTCTTGAAGCTGGTGATCTCGTATCAATTCATAGTGAAAAGGAAAATGTTTTTATAGGAGGTAACATTTAAATATACAGAGTGAATAAAAACTTCATTTGAGACGATTTTTAAATGAAATAGTGCTTCGTGCGCCACATTTTAGGGACAGTTAGGTAAGAGGGTAGGGAATAAGGGGCCAGAGCACTACATTCGATCACCCCAAAACTAAATAATAATAAAAATTATCGTTACAAAATTCTAAAATCAAATCCTATAAAAATTATACAAAAAAATTTCTAAAAAAAACAAAGAAAATTATCCATCATTTTGTTCTTCTGGTAAAACTTTTCATACGAACTGCACGGTCCCTATATTCGCGTTCAGGCCAATTTTTTCTCGGGGTTTTTCAACATGGGGAACTCGAATCTGAAGGCATTTTTCTTGATTCAGGGAAAAGTTTTAAGGTTCGCAAAATTTTTTATATTTTTAGAAAAACTATTGAAGGTTGATAAAATTTACTGGATTGGCTATCAAACAAATGGTCCAGTAGAAAAGTTAAAAAGAAATTGGACTGATGGGTCGGAAGTTGACTATAATGATCCTGGTAGGTTGGCTGGTCCACCACCAATTCAAGATGTCAGTCGAACAGCTCTCGATGATAAGAACTGTTATATTTATGTTAAGAAAAATGTTAATAACAAGGACGAATATCGATGGGAATCAACGTTTCCATGTTCGGAAAAGAAAAAAGTTGGAGGATTTATTTGTAAGATTCCAGGTGAGAATTTAATCATTACTATAGAACATAATTTTTTGAATAAAAATTTTAGCCATCGTTCCAGAGCCATCAAAAGAAGTGTGTGAAAAAGAAAATGGGCACTTTGGCAAACTTGGTGGACCTCTACATCATACAATCGAAATATCTATTCGACCATCACCAACCAAGGAAATTGTCTGCGACGAAGACTGGATACTATATGTAGANACCTCTACATCATACAATCGAAATATCTATTCGACCATCACCAACCAAGGAAATTGTCTGCGACGAAGACTGGATACTATATGTAGACAAGAGATTTGGAAAAGTGACAAAATGTTTCTTTGTAAGTAAATTATAGAGGAGTATCTTTTCAACATTTTGGGGGAGGGGTGGCAGTGGGGTAAACATGTGGATCCGGGGCCTCCTCTCCATAGGGGAATAATGGGTCCATAAATGAACCCCCTCCCCACGGTTGGCGTTTTTTTAGTGACAAATTTTTGCGGGTTCAAAAAAACGGTGCATGCGGGACTTAAATTTTTTAAGGATGTATGAGGTGAACAAGCAATAAATGATAACTCAAAACCTAAAAATTTTAGTTCAATAGAAATTGGGACGTGCAGGACAAGCATAACTGGTTTGAATGGAAACACAAGTGCTCCGTAGATAAAAATGCCACCCTGGCCACGATCGAAAACAAGGACGAAGAAGAAGCAATTATCAATGTCATTTACCCTCATTGGCTCGAAAAATTTCTGGTTGGATCTTTGGCTCGAAAAATTTCCGGTTGGATTTTTAAATCAATAATTTGTGTGTTGAAAAAAATTTATGGGCTCATATAAAATTTTCTTAAAAAACAAAAAAAAAGTTTGACACTAGCGGAATCGAACCTGGCTGTATCAAATTTGCTTAACTTGATAGATCGGGGGTCGCCTTGCTATTTTACCCCGACAAAACAAACTATAGACTTTTGACAGATTTTCGATTTTTCGAATTTTGCCAGATTTGAATGGAAAGACAAGTGCTCCGCAGATAAAATTGCCACCCTGGTTACGATCGAAAACAAGGACGATTTTCGGATCCTTGTGGCCAGATTTTCGAACTCTTGTGGACGTGAAGATTTTTAGAGGTTTTGTGAAAAAAATTTTATTTTTGATTTTCGATTTTTCAAAATCCATTTTAGAAGGAAAAATTTCGACTTGGATTGGCCTCGTGCGCTATTCTAATAAAGGACCAACGGTTGGTTGGGAATGGACCGACAAAACTCCAATGAAGTATATTAACTGGGAGGAAGGTGAGCCAGACACTAGTGAAGATCGTTGTGGTCGAATTTTGGTCAACAACGATAATTCCCATTCCTGGTGGGGTGAGAGATGCCATGAAAAAATGTGGGCTGTATGCCAAAAGAGTGTCTATGACTAAAAAATGGCCGATCTTGATAAGAAATAAATAATTCAATTTTTGCATTTTGTTGCTTTTTTAAATTAAATAAATGTAATTTTTATTGATAAAAGTATAAAGAAGACGCTTCCGCGTCTCGTCATTGGAAAATCGAACATAAAATTTAAGACGTGTTATCCCTAAGAATCGAGTTCTATGGGGACCTAGAAAAAAGTGTCTCAAAAATTTTTGAAGCTACAACAATCTTGAAGTATACATGGTACTTATTGGAAAAAGTGCAAGAATTTTAGTGCAAAAATCTAGTCCTGCCGAGATACAGGGTACCCAATTTTCGACTTTTTGCCGAATTTTACCCTTTTTTGTAATGCACATAACTCAGCGAGGTTAAATCCAAATTTGATGATCTTGGGCTCGCTAGATTCCTTGAAACATGAGCTACAAATATTATCTTGACGCCTTTATGTCAAACTTTTAAGAAAAATTTAAAAAATTGAAAATACGCAAAAAAAAACCCCGGATTTTTTATAGGTCAAAAATTCAATGTTTTAACCATGGCTCCCCAGGAAAATGTGTGCGGGCGAAAATTTTTACCCAAATTTTTAGCCCTTGCCTGGGCCTATCCAAAATACTCTTTGTTTTTGTCCGGGTCGAATTTTCTGGGGTACTTTTCCCATTATGAACCTCAAGTGCTCAAAATCTACTTTTATAATATATAGCCAAAATTGCCATAATTTGTATATATTCGGAAAATTCATGAAAAATGGAGCATTTTTTTGTTTTTTCAGTAAATTCTGAATCGTTATTGTTGTCGAGATAATCGCGTTTGAGGTTGGCGATTTTTGAGTTGAGATTTTAAATTTCCCGCCAAAACATGAAAAATTGAAAATCAGGGTTTTGGCGGGAAATTCAAAATCGCAACTCAAAAATCGCCAACTTCAAACGCGATTATCTCGACAACGATAACGATTCAGAATTTACTGTAAAAACAAAAAATGCTCCATTTTTCATGAATTTTCCGAATATATACACGTCATCTTGATGACTCAAGATGACTATTTTTTACAAAATATATAATTTTGGAAAAAAACAAACTATGAGGTAACTCATACAGGGTCGACCTAAAGTTCGTGTACATTTTAAATTTACACAAATTTCGAAAACATCATTGAACTGGAATTATAATAGAAATTATTTGTGCGCTTTTTTAAACATTCAATATAAGTATTTCATGAGGTTTTAACAATTTTTTGTAGCAAAAATGGCAGAATTTCATCCAGCAACTGTGCGCGAAGGTTATATACAAATGGATATGGAGAGGTGGATTTCATCACGCCGTAACTTCGAACAGGCTGGCGCTACAGAATGCTCCAAACCAAGTAATTCAGTACATTCAATTCAGGCGTATGAATTGGCCACTCCTTCAGCATGATGAAATCCACTTCTCCATATCCATTTGCATATAACCTTCGCGCACAATTCCTGAACGAAATTCTGCCATTTTTGCTACAAAAAAATTGTTAAAGCCTCATGAAATACTTATTTGAATGTTTAAAAAAGCGCACAAATAAATTCTATTATAATTCCAGTTATACATGACCAAAGGTGGTAATAAATTACCACTGGGTTGTACGGTTGTGCCGCCCGAAAAAGAAGGGTTGTGCCTTGGCGCGAAGCGCCGAGGTTGTGCGGAGATAATAATGAGTTGTGCTCGGCGCTATGCCCCAGGCACAACCCTTGTATCACACATGCACAAGCTTTCGTTTACGAAAGACATGTAGTAGTATCCGGCAAAAAATTTAAAAATATGTAGCATTTGGCCGCCGCTTCGCTGCGGCCAATACGAATTTTGCGTTATGTTGACCAAAAAAAAAAAAAGTTGCCAAATCGAAAAAATATGTAGTATTGAAAATTTTGTGCTTTTTTAGTGAAAAATAGGGTTGTGCCTTTTTTCGAAAAAAAATTACCACCACTTGGTCACGTATGATTCCAGTTCAATGATGTTTTCGAAATTTGTGTAAATATAAAATTTCAAAGTGTACACGAGCTTTAGGACCACCATGTATGAGTCATCTCATAGTTCGCTTTTTTTCAAAATTATACATCGTGTAAAAAATAATTGATTCATCAATTGATCCAATTAATATTGAAGATAAAATGTAACGTGTAATTTCAAACGCGCGAAATAAAAACATTGGGAAATTACTAACATTGACTAAAATCGGAAATTACGCACATTGACTAAACTTGAGTAAAATTGAAAGGTGCGCTCTAAACAACGGAAGTGCCCTTCGGTAATTTGATCGGCTATAAAATAGTCAGTCCAACAAGTTGTTTTATTAGGGTGTGCGTTATCAGTCGTGCCGCGCTTGGCACGACGTTAGATGCGGCGTTAGCAGTTGTGCCGTTCCACTACAGCACGACGTTAGCAGTTGTGCCGGCACAACTCAGCGGTGGCACAACGTTAGCAGTTGTGCCGCGTTGTACATCGGCGGCACGACTGCTAACGTTGTGTCGTAGTGCAACGGGATAACTGCTAACGTCGTGCCGAGCGCGGCACAACTGATAACGTGCACCCTTAGTGTTCGCGCTTTTTATTTCTTCCAAGATGTTGTAGGATCTCAATTTAGTCTAATTTATGTTATTCTGGTGGAATTTTAACATGGCGATTAGTCAACTTGTTCTACTTGTTTTGGTGGCTTGGATCGCACTTTCTTTTGCGAAAATTGATGAAAAATAGTATTTTTTGACCATTTTTAGGTGTTTTTGGCCTTTTTTACAGCTTTTTTAATGTAAAAAGCCCAAAAAACCCTAAAAGTGGCCAAAAAACACCCAAAAAATTTTGCACCAAAAAGCTATTCGAGGATCTACGTTTCTTTTTTCCATTCTCCGAGTTCGTTATTATCGCTCGGCTCCCTGCTACTGAATTTTAAATTTATTTTGATGATTTTTAACGTGATATACTTTAAACCGTTTGTATATTTTTTCATAGTATATATTTCAGATTGATTTCTCATACATCTGGCTATCCCTAAGTTTAACAAGTTATAAAATGTCGGCACTACCAGCATATACTGAGCAACCTCCTCAACAAGTATGTATCATTTTTTGAAAACAGGTTTGGGGTCCGCGCTAACAACGTTACTAATCNACCAGCATATACTGAGCAACCTCCTCAACAAGTATGTATCATTTTTTGAAAACAGGTTTGGGGTCCGCGCTAACAACGTTACTAATCGGAAATTTCTGACCCCTTTGGGCTATTTTTAGGCACAAAAAATCAACCATATAAAAAGTGTCCCCTTGTTCCGAAACAGTACAGTCAACTCTCGATTTAGTGATACCCCCAGGGAGGGGTGACTAAATCGAATCGGAGGTAGGGTGTCACTAAATCGAGTTTGACTGTATTTATACTTTTGCAATGCATCCCTGCGTGGTCGTGTTAGCGGGAAAATTCCTGGGACCGGGTTACTTTTCCGTATTTTTAAAAACTTTTTTTGTAAATCAATAAATTTCAGTATCCGAATCAATCTTATCAAAATCAGCAAAATTATGGCTATCCCCAAGGCCCCCCACCTCAACAAAGTTATGGCTATCTCCAAGGCTCCCCACCTCAACAAAGTTATGGCTATCCACAACAACAGCCTCAAGTTATGTAAGTTTCGTCGAGTTATTAACGTTTACTAACAGTTATATTTTAGAATTGTAGAACGAGAACGTCGAAGTGGTATCAATGATAATGGTTGTTTGTGGGCAGCGTTATGCTGTTGCTTATTAGCGGAAGCAGCAACTATTGATTAAAAACAAGCAAAAATACAGGGTGAGCCAAAAAAAATCGTACTTTTGCGTTTTTTGGTGAAAATTTTTCAAAAATCACCTATAAGGGGGTATTTTCATGCGATTTTTGAAAAATTTTCGCAAAAGTACGGTTATTTTACTCACCCTGTACTAATAATATATGTGCATATACGGGTATTTTTGTTTAATGAATGATTGCAATTATCAGAATAAACTGGAACAGAGCCAAAAGTATTGTCATCCCTGCGTGGTCGTTTGACAGGAAAATTCTTAACTATTTTCCCGCAAAACGACCACGCAGGGATGCCTAATGAAAACTCAAAAAATATAAAAGGACCGTCAACCAAGCAAAATTACCTCGAGTAACCGAAACAAAGCAATAATGAATGCAATAGATTAACTTCGTGATATGAATCTTGAAGAGCTCTACAGAAGAGTGCAACTTTCGGATGAAAGTTGCAACCTTCCGTAGAGAAAAGTACTGACAAAATGAAAATTGGACTTTTTATTTTTTTTAAATCATCACAAAAAGTTACTTAACTTAGATCCTTATATAGCTTTTTTATGCACCCCTGCGCAGTAGCGTAGCCAGGAAAAAATTTCAGGGGGGCACAACCAGAAAATTTTCATAAATTTGCCTTGGTCGTACCTGCGGGTCCAACGTTAATTAACTTGCCAGATCGGACGATCGGGTTCCTTATCCACTGCACTATGGAGCATCAATTTTGTTGCACTCTTCTAGTGGAATGGACTATAAACACTTACGCACGGAAGGAGACAGAAATTGGGTTTTATATTTATGTTTTATAAAACTTATTGAAACACTTTCTTACTTTTATTTTTCTTACTATTTTTATGATTAATCACTTATTTGTGACAAGTTCTTCCACTATTGGAATTTTTACCTTTTTTATTACTTAGGGTGTAATTGCGTAAATTTTTAGAGAGGGAGAGAGAGAGCACGCCTAAGATTATTTTTCTCATGTCGATATTTCAATACGTCCAAATTATTTACACATTCTTGTACTCTATTAGACCGGAAAGTCAAAGTTGATCAAAAATGATATTAGTGGTAGTTATATTTTTAATGATCGTGCAAAAGTTTGAGAAGGATTTTTTTAATTTTGTATTTTTTTAATGGATATACTCCGTTTCCCGCTGAAAGTTAAAAAAGTGGGCACTGTTGTTAAGGACAACTGCACCCGCAGGTTCGAACCCACTCGAGTAAAACTTTCGATTTTCAAAGAAAATTTTGCAACAAATTTTTGCTCCATTTTTTGAAAATCAAAAGTTTTACTCACCTTGAAAATGCGTGCGATCGAGTCGCAGCATGTTCATGGACTTTTAGTATTTATGATTTTTTGAGTTGAATAAAAATGAGGGTTGAAGAAATAAATGAAAGTGAATCTCAATATTCTACTAGTCCTCAGCCGATTGGAGACGCTCCACCACCAGCAGAAGATGTCAAGGTAAAGTTTTAAAAAAAGAAAATATTACACATCAAATCTTCGATTTTTTCTTTCACGCTTGCCTTAGCAGATAGAAGGGTAAATAAATAGATGATTACCCCACCATTAAAATTTTTAAAAATGAACAAAATCGAAAAAAGAATCGTAGTCAGTTGATTTTTTTATGATTTTAGCACATTCCTCATCGCTCTTTCCTCGAAGGCGGTCTTTTGAAAGGGCAGACAGCTATAATCAAAGCTATTTCAACCATCGATGGACAACGGTAAACAGGCGTTAAAGATTTTTTAGACATAAAATTTTTAGGTTCTCAGTTAACCTCCAATCAGGAGAACATGAAGGGTGTGAAATTCCGTTGCATATTTCCGTTCGATTCGATGAAAATAAGGTTACAAAATATTTACCGGGTATTCGGGGTGTAATTTTATTTTTCGTTAGCGTTAATAACGGAATTATGCGAATTTCGTTGCAATGCTAACGACATAACGTTATACTCCGTTTCCCGTTCGTCGTACAAAAAAGTTCGCACTCCATAGCCTAGAGAGCCAGATTATCAATATGATGGTGCAGGTTTCGAAGTTTTCCGATTTTCATGAAATTAAAAAAATTTCATGAAAATCGGAAAATATAATTTCGTGCCGGGGTTCGAACCTGCGATCTATAAGTATAATCCTTGCACATTAACCACTTGGCCATGTGATTCCTTAGCGTTTTGGTATAATATATACCTCGTTTCACTCGTCTCGTTGAGCTGATTCGAAAGGCATTACTTGTTTTTTAAATTTCAAAATTCCTCCAATTTTTGCCAAAAAAACTGCCGTGGTGTGAAAGTTCAGTTTTTTGAAAAATTTCAATCTCTTTAGGTCGTGTTCAACACCTTTAATCATGGTGAGTGGGGAAAAGAAGAGCGTGAATTTCTACCCATCCGTAAAGGAGACAATTTTGACTTAAGAATCAAAGCTGAAGACAACTATTATCAAGTAATGTTCAAAAATTGTTGAAAATTTAAAAAATTTCAGATTTTCTTCAATCGAGAAAAATTTCATCGCTATGAATTTCGCCTTCCTGCAAACCAAGCCACTGTGGTTTCACTTGAAGGCGATGTCGTAGTGCATTCTGTAACCACGTCGTTTTATGCATAGAAAAAATGAAATTTAGAAAAAATTTATAATTTTTTATAGATCTTTTTCCTTGTGAGTCTAACGTGCCATTGAATTAACATTTGGAAAACGGGTTGGTAGTTTTGCTTATTCTGAAGCTAGGTTTCATTGAAAAATTTTCTGGCAGATCTTGCCCTTCCCTTGTAAGACCAGGATGGGGTCAAACTCATTTATTTCGCATATTCATCATCCACATCAGACCTAGTTTCAGAATAAGCAAAACTACCAACCCGTCCTCAGAGTGTTAAACAACTTCATTATAAACATTTCTAGCATAATTATTATTTCTTAATACAGTACCGGGAGCCGAGCGCTCCGCGCTCGAAAGATTGAAGAAGGGATCTCTGAGGGTGACTCCGAGCGGCCCAATTGCCAAATTTTCACGTTAACTTGTTGAAATTACAAATGTTTAATCAATCGCTTCAATAAACACATTCAATTCATTCATGAAATGTTGCATGAATAAATAAAATTTGTTTATCGACACGATCGATGTAACATTAGAAAATTCAAAATTTTAACGTGAAAATTGGCCGTTATTTTTAGTTAGTATACACAGGGGTCGAAAAAGGGGCCCGAGGTCCTGAGGGCTTCGATCCCCGTCTAAGGGCTGAGCCGGGGGGGGGCCGACCCCCAAGGGCCCCGACTTTTAATACAAAATCCTAGACATTCGTCTTTTTAATCATTCAAAAATTTATAAAACATTTATATACAACAATTTATAAAACATATACACAACAATTTACAAAACATTTATATACACAAAGCTCTTTTTTTCACTCAGGACGACTCCAACTATTTCCATTAATATCAGGCTTTAGAAAAGTTCCATCTGTAATCCAAATTCGATCACTATCACTATATTTCGTTAGCGGTAAATCATAAGGTAGAGGTAGTCGTTCCAGTTCTGGATGGTCGTCCGCACAAAGCAGCACACCAAGTTCATATGAGCGAATAAAGAGTTGCTTCTTTCGAGAGTTGGTTCTTTCGAGAGTTCCCCATGCAGCCTGTGACAAATTTGCACTAGTGATAACAACCCAAGCTGGTTTTGAATCACCATCAGCAGATTCTAGGGCAGTAAAGGTTTTGATGTGAGGCATAGCGTGAGTCCTAAAAATAACGATAGTTATTTTCAGGTTCGGATCCAGGATTCATGGAAGGGTTACAAAAATAATCACTCAAAATATGGCGAATCAACAATTGTCCGCAGAAAACACATGGGACAATTACCCCCATTCCACTTTCCATGGAAGTCATATTTCCTACTGGAGGTAAATGATCCCCAGTGGTTCATTGGTTCTCTGAACAATTCCCCCAACTTTTGGGCAAAAATTTGAGTTTTTTTTTGGTTGATTGGGGGCAATTGTTGATTCGCTAAAAATATTATATATTGTATGCATCCTAATATATTTTCTCTATCTCTTTTTAATCATCTTTACCTTCCTAATTTATCACTTCTCCACTGATGAAGATAGCTAATCATAAATGGCTGCTTGTTTGATGTTTCCTCATAGTTCATCAACGAACCACCTCCCATGTAGCCTTCCAGAGACGTTCGAACATCTTCGGCTGTTGGAAATATCAATTTCAATGAGGTTGATACTAAAAGAAAAATTGACACTTTTTCACGTCATTGGAGCCCCAGACGTGAATAGCCCAAAAAACTTACTATTTGTAGAAAATTCTTTTCCGCCAGATAAACTATCCAAGAACTGATCGCCTAGCCAAGTTTTAGGATTGCCACCCATAGAACCAATCGAGCTGAATTGGCAAATCTTGACTTTTAGCTTCTTTAATTGCTCCGGTAAAAATTTCTGAGATAACAACTTTCGTAATTTCATGTGCCCAAACAAATGCATTTTTGAACCAAGATGCCTTCCAGGGACTGAAGCAATGATTCGATCTGAATAAAAGGGAAATAGTATTTAATAACAAGTCCTGGTACTTCTTTGGATGAGGTGACGAAACCAAAGAGAGGATCAGAAAATGACCATTTTTGGTGAAGAGAAGGAAAATTTAGGTCATTTTTGTAGAATGGAAAATTGTGTACAATTTTGATGAAATCCTTGGCTCAAAAAAGTTTTCCAATCTTCATCTGAATCTCTGATTGGCAACTTTATCGAAGGAATAACCAGTGGCGTAAGGGGAGTGTAGGTGCACTCCCCCGCCCAATCCAGCCCGAAAAAACATAAGGGTCCTTCCTTATGATTTTCGCAGGGGTAAAAAATTTATGATTTTATATTTTTTGAAAATTTACGACCGAGTGCACTCCCTCTATAATGGGTCTGGTTACGCCACTAGAAGTAACCAAATCCTAACCTTTAATAGCCGAAAAATCAACACCATGAGAAAGCCTATCAACCCAATATTTAACCAACTTCCATGCGCTACTATTCGAATAACCTTTCTTCAAATACTCAATAAGGTCTCTTTGAAAAGGATTCACTTCTTGTACAGCCAACTTTGAAGTGCTTTGTTCTGCGGTATGCTCAGATTCTTTAAAGGGAGCTCGAGCATAGTAGAAAGCATTAGTCTAGATAGTCCAATTGATACTATTTAGGATTAGGAGATACTTTTTATAAGGTCGATTTTGTGTATAGATTTCGATGGAAATGACCATCACGTATTTTTATGCGAGGAATCCAATTTTCGTATTCCCGATCATTATTCTCAAATTGCTCGTAGGTAAACAAGAAAGAAAGCGTTTTTATGCTTCAGGAATGCGAAATTTGGATTCCTCGCAAAAAATATCTCTAGAGGTTCATCACCATCAAAATAGATACAAAAAATCAATCTTATAAAAAGTGTCCCCTAATCCGAAATAGTACCGTCCAATCTTCGGAGATAAGATTCGCAGTCGAAATTACAACATGAACAGCATCTTCACTTTCGAACATGGATAGCTTCGTGTGGTGGGTGCCATAAGGAATGGGGAGTTTAGCAGTGGCTGTTATAACATTGGAAAGCTTGAGTTGTTTAATTGAATTGTTGAGACTCGAAGAATGATGTCTGCCAATCACTAGCGAAATGGGAATTTCACGGCAACGTCTTGGATAGTTTCTGAAAATTCATCTGTATGCAAAAAAAATGAAAAAGTAATCCATAAAAATTATACTCTGCTAAAGCCTGATTCCTATCCAGCTTTAAGAAAAGGTCATAAATAAAAAAACCTACCTAATAATAAAATTTACATCCATATTAAAATTGAAATGAATCGACGCAATGGGATTAATCCGATTTATCAAGTCAAATAAGTATAGCGCCTTTTCATTATATTTCTCATCCAAAACAGAAACTTTAGTCCAATAAATTCCATTCTCCAATGGCTCATAATGCTTTATCTCTTGAGATGTTTCACTTTGAACTTGACTTGATTGGGATACAATTTCGACCTTTTGCCGCTTTTCAACTGGTTCTTCGAATTTAAAAATAGTTGATTTTGTACTTCGTTTCATGGCAACCTAAAAAAGAAATTGTAAACTTGTAATCAAATAAAAAACATTGAAAATGACACCTTAACTTTGACATTTTTGTTTATACTACTTGTCTAAAAATGTCTTGCAAAATGTCACCTTTTTAACGATAGTACATCAGATAAAACAAGCGATAGGTGTCAAAGTTAAGGTGTCATTTTCAAGACCCTTTCATCAATTAATAAATAAAAAAGAATTAAAGAAAAATCTTTTAACATCAAAAAGTTAAGAAAAAGTTAAGCGCGAGAAAAAATCATAAAAGCTATCTTTGAACCCTAATTTTGGCTTAAAATTGCATTAAAATCGCCTATTTTTTCAGGGAAGCCTTGTCTGTCCGTAATTCTAAAAAATTTTATAATCAACTTGGATAGAGGAATCGAAAGACACCGGTTTAATCAAATTTCGAGAACTTGCGGTTCCCTTGTTAGATAATTTTCGAAATATCGTCAGAAAAAAAGAAGAGAAAAACCGCACATCACACGTGTACAAAAAAACTCTCCAAAATTTCGAACCTGAGCGCGCGAGAAAAAATCATAAGGGTCCCCCATTACAGTTTTGTCATTCACGCGAAAATCTTTAGTCCGCAAGATCATTTTTAGGTCGCGCGCGAGTAAAATTTTTTAAATTTCTGATAAAATCATAAGGCAGGATTTATACTTCCGTCGCGTCGCAGAGCAATTACGTTTATAGTGCGAACAATTTTTCCAATGTTGTTTATAGTTGCTGTTGCGCGACACGTCGCGGACAGCCTGCGACGTCACAAGTGCTGACCACGCGACGTCGCACGACGCGACACAAGGCCGAGTGGCAAAAATTGAAAAAATTTTTTCGCAGGAACAAAATCGACGAACTATAAACGCCAACTCGCGACGCATCGCGCGACACAAAAATGCACTGTCGCGTCGAACGCGACGGAAGTATAAATCCTGCCTAAGGGGGCCATTAAGTGTTTTTCGGCCCGCCTCGCGCTAGCACGCGACCCCATCCAATTTGAGTGGGATTTGGGGGAGGTTTGTAAACGTATGGGATTTCTATGTGGAGAATCGATTTCGCGCGGGTCCGACGTTGCCTAACTTGCCAAATTGGGCGGTCGGCTCCTTATTCATTGCACTATAGAACGCCAACTTTTTTCCTTTATTCTCGTAAAACAGACGATAAATATCATGAATTTTATTTTTTAACAAATGGAACAATTTTTAAAAGCTCTTCTGAAATTTTCATCAAAGTTTCTTGGTCCACTTCTTCTGTATCTCCTGCATCATCCGGACTTGGTTTCAAATACTTTATTTCCACATTATGCATAAAAATTTTTGAATTTTTCAAATTTTAATATTATTAAATCTTACTCTGCCCATTTTTTGGAGAATCGGCCTAAATTTGTCCAATAATCTTTCAAAACACTTATGACATTCAAGCATGTTAAAATAGTGCTACAAAATTGAGGTAAGTGTGTATCTATGGGATGATCCCATCCAAAAATTAGATAGGGTTCTGAGGTAAGTAGTCCCAGAAAACTCCTATTCGGTTGTTTCTGTCGATACTTCTTCAAGCTCGAGATTAGAAACAGATATCTAGTGACAACCATGGTGTAGTGGTCCAGTGTCCCACTATCCACTCGGCCATATGAGCTTTTTTATTTTGTGAACAATATATCTCCTTGAGCTGAGTCTAATGGCATTACTCGTTTTTAAAATTTCGAATTTCCTCCAATTTTTATCCAAAAAATGCCGTATTTCCAGTGAGGCAGTTACAAATTGAATACCTTTCTTTTGGCTCTGATGAAAATTCAATTGTTTCAGGTAGCTCTCCAAGTAAAACTCGCATGCATTTTTCAACACCTATAGCTAGCATTTCATGGTGGTAGCCACCCTAAAAAATTTTAAAATGATTTAAAAAAAAAAATTACTTCAAGAACGACTAAAATTTTTCCTTTACATATGGGTGCTAGATGATAGATCCAATGTGGGTATAACAAAGGAGAGATGTCCATTTGACCCTGAAAATTTGTCAAGTTTTAGTGGCTCTAGGCATAACTTATTTTTTGGGAGGCAGGTAGCGAGAATTTCATTTCGGGGGGGGGAGGCAATTTTACATAAGGGTCCCCTAAAATTTTTGTCCAATTTTTGATAAAAATTAAAAGGTTCCCTCTTATGTTGTTTTTTCACGAGATTTTTTTTGAAAATTCTTGTTTTTTAGGGTGAAAATGCTCAGCAAAATACGATTTTTGACAAAAATATTGAATTTTAAAGAAAAAGTGGAAAATTTTTGATATTTTTGATCAAAAATGGAAAATTTTGGTGGTTTTTGGTGAACAATCATAATGGGGGGGGGGGACCATTATAATTTTTCAATAATTTTGGGCAAAAATATAAGGGGACACTAGGAAGGGGGTTGGTAAATTGTAGCGAAAATTTTAAAAACCGAAGAACGAAGAGGGCTAGATAGTAGGAAAGGTCAACACTGGGTGTTTTCTATGCGAGGAATCGATTGCGCATTCCTGAAACCTAAAAATGCTTCTTTTTTGTTCCTGACTCGAAAGTGAAATAAGCATCTACATGGTTTCGATGATTCCTTTTAAAATCAGGATCAAGAAAGCGTTTTCAAGGTTCGGGAATGCGCGCAATCGATTCCTCTCATAGAAAACCCCAGGAGTGATCTTTTTGAAAAACCCCAAGGGGACCCTTTTTCTTTTTTTCTGGATTTGGGGGGGGGGGTAAATTCTTGAACCGTGACATACCAATGGATCCCCCATACACGAATCGAAACCCGCCGAAAATAACACAAAATCCGGATTTAGCTCTTCCGCTATAGGGAATAAAATATTCCAGAAAATAAAATTATAGTCCGCATCTTTTGCATGAGTTTCATTTATAGGCACATTGATATTATAACCTCTGCCTTCGTCTTCACCAATAAAATTAAAGTTCGACTCCTCAAGATGTGGCCAATAGAGGCCATTTTCATAGCGATGTATAGAAAAATAGGTTACTCTAAAATTTTTAAAGTGGGAAATTGGGAGAGGGGATAAAAATTATTACCTAGGGTCTTTATAAAAAGCTCGCTGGGTGCTTTGGCCATGGTGGACATCAAAATCTACGATGAGGACTCTAAATTTTTTATTTTGGAGTGAGTGGGTATGACTAGATTATAAGCCAGAATTGGGGAGAAGATTAAGTGGATTGAATTTTTAGCATTCTGTGGAGGTGGGACGAAACTCCAGTCTCAGGGCATGGGGGGTGGTCTGGTTTATCATTCTCCCGAAACCCCCTTCCTAGTGGAGGCAATTCCAGAGTAAGAGCAAGAGTGCTCTGGATTTTCTGCTCATTCTGTCCACTGTTCAAAATAGGCGTGCTAAACAGGCAGAAATTTTTTTACCTCTTTGCCCCATACCCCAACGCCACCTTAGCCGCATGAACCACATTATTAAAAATACAGAATCCATTAGCCTCGTCATGTAATGCATGATGGCCTGGTGGACGAACAATAGCAAAACCATTAGGTATCTGAATATCAAAACGAGAATTTTAATTACCAAAAAAGTTTTAATTATTACTTGACCCTCTTGTATAAGTTGAGCTAAATAGCCGCAACATGAAATTCCATCAAGAGCGGCTTCAAAAGTTGCTGGGCAAAGTTGAACAGAGTCAAAATTTTTCGCTATAGTGTTGATGTGATCCTGATTCAGGGTAGATAGAGAGCGAATTTTTTCGATATATTGTTCAGAATGGAAAGATAAAAGGTTGTCGAGGGAAATGTTTGGGTAGTGCTAAAAAAATTTTTGAGTGGTAATGCTATGAGTGGGGAAGGAAGATAAGGGTGTATGCAAAAGGTAGTAGTACTATCTTGACCAGAGTGTCTTTCTCTACCAAGTATAGTTTCATTAAGTATACTCTACTATACTATACCATGGTATAAGTAGAGTATACTTAAGGAATGCGTAAGTATACTCCTTTGGCCACCTGTGTTGGATACTGCCTTAGTATACCCTCCATGGTAGTTGTGTGTGTGTGGGGGGGGGGGTGAGGTCCATTTTTGCCCCATGCCTTTTACCTTAACAATTTGACACGCCTCCAAAATTCTCGTCTTTTCCAATCTTTCCAAAATTTTCTCTATCCTCTTTGGACACTCTGGATGATTAGGAAATACTAGTGGCCTATGCGATTGTTGAGACTCATTCAACCCAATAGTAGTCTGATATTTTATTTCGGTCATAATTAATTAAAGCTTGTTAAAAATATTGTATTAAGTTGTTCAATAAGTATTGCACGCTACTTTTTGTCACCTGGAGGACTCCGGAAAACCGTTTTCAACGAAAATTTTTTTGTCAAAACGGTTTTCCGGAGCCCTCTAGGTAACAAAAGTAGGCACAATACTTATTGAACAACCTAATATATATAGACTTATTCTCAAAAAACCGATTAAATCGTTACACTCAACTCAAATAGCCAAATGATTCTTATCAACAATGGCGATCGATAACCTTTTTCTTTTTGTGTAAAAATCAGATACACAAAAAAGTTTATTTTTAGAAAAAATCACAATAAAAAATTTGCATAACTAGAAAGAAGGCACTGGTTGAAAAAATGCACATATTTTTTTAAAACAAATCATATGTTGATGAAAAAAGTGAGGCACCAAAGATGGATGAAGCAAAAAATGTGACATAAATGAAGTGGAAAATGAAAGAGCAGAAAATACTTGATGAAACATAGGCGTATCTAGGCCGTATGACACTTCATCGACCAAAGACAGTTCATCGACCGAGGACAGTTCATCGACTAGGAGTATACGATCCGAAGTGAATAAATCACTTAAAAATGTGATCGATGAACTATATAACTATATGATCGATGAAGTATCCCTGGTCGATGAAGTGTCCATGGTAGATGAACTGTCCTCAGTAGATGAACTGTTTTTGGTCGATGTAGACAGGTCATTTGCTGAGGACAGTTCATCTACTATGGACACTTCATCGACCAGGGATACTTCATCGATCATACAGTTCATCGACCACATTTCGATGTAGCGTGCAGTCGATGTAGTGTCATACGGCCCGTATCTAGATTCAGATTGAGGGCTCAATAGATTTTTATTCAGACTGAATCTAATTACGCCTATGCTATTCAATAAGATATATCTGATTAAAAGCTACATATAAGTACAAAACAAAGATTGAACATCTCTTCTTAAGCCTTCTTCAATCCATTGATGGTCTTGGTAACCGTCTTGCTAGTTCATTCGAATCTGGTGGTAGCATCCTTACTCCACCTGCTGGAATCTTCTTCTGCCCAGACTGCCCAGTAATTGTCACATTCAAATTTTCCGTAAATCCACTATCTCTTCCATTCGGTCCAGTAACCAAAGACGATGGTGGCGGCAAACCAAATTCAGAACTAAAATAACAAATTTTGATTAATCAACAAGTTTATTAAACCGGTTGGGATCTATGAAAAAGTAAAAAATTCATATCTCTGTACCGTAATAGTGCCCCCCCCCACAATGCATATATCCTTACTGATATGATCCATTGGAATGAACAGTTGAAGAACTTCCAGCTTGTCCTTGATTCTGACCATTGGCCATGTTTTGAGCTCTCAAGATATCCTGTAAAAATGGATTGGTTGGATGGTAACCGGCTAGTACTTCCGGCGGTGGTGTTGGAAGATCATTCGAAAGAGAGCGAGTCGTTAGAGGTTGTGCATGCATAGAAATTGAAGCTAATAAAGAAAAATAGATTAGTATAAAAAGTTAAGCCTTTGGATAATCTTGGTATCATTTTAAGGAGTGGTAGCCTCCCAAAATTCCGTATCTGTAGGGTTTCCCGGGTCAGTAGTTCCGGAAAATTCCAAATTAGTTGTTTCTCTTAGTACTGGATACTACTTCAAGATCGAAATTAGCGATAGGCCATTTAGCGAACACAGTGGTGTAGTGGTCCGCTGTGCTGTCAAGAAGTTCGGTATCACCGGCACTACCAGTAAGGTTCGGTTTCACCTTGCGTCCAAAAGATTTTACAGGAATCAGTGATCGCTCGATCGATATCATCGATCAGGGATAGGCCTTATGAACCTATCAAGATTATACAAACATGTTAGTGCATAAACACACCTTGATGTGGATGATTCAAACTGTTAGATAAGCCTAAGCCCATGCTTGTCCTAACATTCGATGACATTTCTGGTAGAAGAACCCTATTCTCTTGAATCGCTTCGGGTTGACTTGAAGTTTGAGTTAAAGACACTGTAATAGGCATCATTGACGACGATTGTGGTATATTTCTTGTATCATACTCATACTCCAAAATAGCATTAGGGGGCACTGGAATCGGTGCTTCCATTTCTGATGCAAAATGTACCCTCGGTCTTGGCTGAGTAGGTAAAGGCGGAGCTATATTTTCAAAGCCAATATTCGAATGCTGAGTTGAGTTGGTCATAAAACCAATATGAGTGGTTTGTGTTGGATCAATAGGATCAACTACTGGAAAATGTGTTCCTTCACTGGTTGGTATAGGCGAGGGGTCAACTGCACGATTTGACATCGCTTCACGATATGATGGTAGAGGTGGAAGTCCAGCGGATTGTGGCGATGGAAGAGTGTTAGTAGAGACCAAAGTGTTCTGTTAATGAGAAAATGTTATATTGTTAAAGCATGCTGAGTTTTGATGTTAGGTAGTATATTTCTGATTGTCTTCCTTGTTTGCTCGTTTCACTTGTTCGCATATATGTTCCCTTGTTTGCCCATATGGGGTCGATTGTTGTACTTGACAAGTGATTAGTGACAAGTTACAAAAATAAAAAGAACAAACCAACAAGTTGACACTTGAAAAGTGATAAGTCAAAAGTGACTAACCTCTTTGCTTAGTGAGTTTTTTTCGACCAGTGATAAGTGACAAACTTGTCGGTTTTTTAGTAAACTTGTCACTTTTCATGTGCCAACTTGTCGGTTTTTCCCTTTATTTGTGTAACTTGTCGTTTATTACTAATCACTTGTCAAGTACAACAATCGATCCCTGCTCGCTTAACTGCTCATTTATTCACTTATCTGCTCGCTATCTTCCCATCTGTTCGCAAGTTTGCCTATTGCTCCAGGGACGGCGCCAAGGTGGTGCATGTGGTGCACGTGCACCACCCTTCTGGCCAAAAAAGTAAAATTTTTCCAAAGGATCCCCCTTATGTTTTGGGCATGAGTTCAAAAATTTTTCGCGCCTTCGGCGCGATCAAATTTTTAGATTTGGTTTGGTCAATTGTTATTTTTATGTTTAACTAATAAAATTTCGTTTAAAACATGTTGAATTGTCAAACAGAAAATTATTGGCTTTTTGATATAAAACTATTTATCGGGTGCACCACCCTTCCAAAATCTTTGGCGCCGTCCCTGTATTGCTCGCTTGTCTGCCTATCTGCTCACTTTTTTGCCTTTCTATCTATTTGTATGTTCGCAAGTTTTATGGCTATCTGATCGTTTGCATGTATGTTTGCCAGCTTGGTTAGATGCTTTTATCAAACCCTTACAAGCTGATTTTGAACCTCTTCATCCAACCTTCTATTCGGCTTGTTCAATCTCCTCAAATATCTCTCCTGCAATTCTCTAGCTATACGTTCATCCTCTGTCAAATCATGTCCACTTGTAATAGGTTGTGCATGGCCCTAAAATATTTATATTAGCTTTACAGGGTGTACTTAAATAGATGGAACGATTTTTTAAACAATATTTTATGAAAGCAACAATAAATTAACAACAGGCTACAATCCATTGCTAGTTCGGGTGCTGTGTCGTTGATTATCTGCACTTCTTTTGACTATCGCATTGCCCGGTAGGTTTCGATGGCCTTTAACGTAGTGGTAGACGATCACGGCTCGTTTTCCCATAGCCATATGGCTTAAAGGTTTCCATGCTAACTGAGAAGTCATCAATAATTTTATCCAACGTTTCTACAGGCAGTTTATTCGGTCTTTCAGGAGTGCCTTTTTCAACCCTCTTCCTTTTTTCAACCTTTTCGGTCTTTTCTTGGACGATCCTGATAATTCTCCATTTCTTCATAACGCGTTATATCATTAAACAAAGTCGTTTTCGGGATGTCCAGCAAATTCGCGATCTTTCCCATTGAAAATCCTTTATCATACAAGCGTATAGTCGCGGGACGAAATTCCGACATATTTTCTTAAAAATTGTAGAGTAAAAAATTTTTCAAAGTTCAAATAATTTTCACAATTTTTAAATACATTGAAAAAACATAAAAAATAACAAGTATGACTTTTCATAATTAAAAATATAATAAATACGCATTAAGTTAAATCGTTTCATTTATTTAAGCACACCCTGTATATAGTATAAAATAATTCCTACTTCTGTAAGTTGTAATCTCTTAGCTAATTCTTCATCAATCCTCGCTTGTTCGACTTTTCTGCGTGCCTCTTCGGCTTCGATCTCCCTTTGGAATTGACGTGCGACCTCCTCATCTCGTATAGCGCTAAAATTAGCATATTGGAAGGATAATACATCTTTGTAGTGATGCTCAAAGTTACAAAAGCAACAATTTTCCTTAAATATGCGAATTTTGAACACTATATAATTTGTTCGTGATAACAAAGTTAACAAATTTGTCACCATTTTGAAAAATCTATCACTGTGAACAAATTAATACCGTTAACAAGATTCACATATTTGAGACCTGAAAATTGCATATTAGTGACAAAATTGTCACTGCTTTAAGCATAACTACTTCTACACGGTGCCCCTAAAGTTCGTGTAAACTCTAATTAATTTCATGAGAATTTTCTTCATAACAAAAAACTTTTCACAGTGATGTTCTACAAAGATGTTCGTCGTGGTCTCAGGAACAACTTTGTAGAACATCACTTTTTGTGAAAAGTTTTCTGTCATGAAGAAAGTTTTCATGAAATTAATTAGGGTGTCACGAACTTTAGGGACATCCTGTATATGCTTACATTTCTCTAGCCTCTGCCACTCTTTTCTCAAGAGCATATTTCTTTTCCAACATTTGTTCTTCTTTCGACTTTTTTGTATCTACTCCCATAATTTTGCGCTCGGTTCTATTTAAGTTATAGTGATGGCCAAATTCTTGTTCTTGTAAAGACAACGCCAAATTGTAATCTTCAAATTCACGGAGCTTGCTCACGACTAAATTAGGCATATATAGGTGTACTATTATTGTACAAGTTTATACCTTCAGAAACTGGCGGTGGCTCATCTTCTTTTGGTCGAGTTGCCATGATAAGGCACTAATGAATAAAAATTAGGTATCAAAAATAAAATCAAGATAATTTCGTCAAAACGACTTTTTATAAACCAATAACATTCCAAAAATTTTACTTAAAAAATATTACACGTAGAAAAAACTGGCTCAGATTATGAAATATAGGATGAGCAAAAAACCTTACTTTTGTGTTTTTTGGCAAAAATTTTTTTCAAAAATCGCATGAAAGTACCCCTTATAGGTGATTATTGAAAGAAAGTTTTTGGAAATTTTTCACCAAAAAACGCAAAAGTACGGTTTTTTGGCTCACCCTGTAATAAAAAATTTTCTATTAGTCGCAAAATTTTTCATATAAATTCCTAGCTAACATTTTTTATTTCACTAATGTTGATCAAATGACGTTTGACTGAGCGTCTGAGGCCGGACTAAATCAATGGGCCATTTGTTATTTTAGTAAAGTGAAAAAAGTGGAAATGTGAGGGTGTAAAATCTATTTTAAACTAAATGTTTGTTTACTCGGAAATTTGGATTAGCGGTCAAAACAGCACACAATTTTCAGAAAGATTTTAGCTAGTGACCAGCATTATTTCGATTAAAACAAATAATTTGTAAATTTTCGAAATACAAAAAATTGTTACTTTTTGAATTTTGTACTAAAAATAGGCATTTAACATAAATCTGGTAAATGTAGTTTATATCTTTCGGTTTAAAATTTACGTTGCAACTAATAGAAAAAATAGAATCGGCAGTAAAAAAACAACATTGCTTACCCTATAAGACTTACCTATATAAACTCAACAATTTACAGAGTGTATAAAAAACCGGAATTTGGGCAATTTTTTCATGTTTTTTCGACCTGAAATTTGTTTTCAAAAATCCTAAAAATGACCCTATATAAGGGTAATTTTATGCGGGAAATCGATTGTGCGCATTACCGAAGCTTGAAAATGCATTCCAAATCTTAATNATTTTTTCATGTTTTTTCGACCTGAAATTTGTTTTCAAAAATCCTAAAAATGACCCTATATAAGGGTAATTTTATGCGGGAAATCGATTGTGCGCATTACCGAAGCTTGAAAATGCTTTCCAAATCTTAATTCAGGAAAATAAGTGTGTATATAAAAGCGAGAAATACAAATTTAGGAACTTATGCACTTCGGCCCCCCCCCAAAATTCGCATAAGTACAAACATTTGGGGGGCGAAGTGCACCGATCATTGCACTTCAGCCCCCACCCCAAATTTGGGGGGGGGAAGTGCATAAGTTCCCAAATTTACACACTTACTTTCCTGGATCAGAGTTTGGGAAGCATTTTCAAGCTTCGGGAATACACGCAATCGATTTTTCGCATAAAATTACCTCTATATGTGTCATTTTACAAAATTTTCGGGTCGAAAAAATCACACAAATTCCCGTTTTTGGATACACCTTGTATTACCTATAAAAATAGTAGAATAGCAAACACTATACAAAATAGACAAAACGTGCATCGCAAGTGTTTCAAAACATGGAACAAGCAAGAAAGGTTTGAAGACAATATATTATGAAATTCGAATACGGTGGGTGGCCAAAAATGGGGTGTTTCAAAACACCCCATAGTGTTGGCAACGAAGTAACAAATTTCACTATATGACAATTTCTCCACTTTATAGTGAACAAAATCAAAAAATTCCTTCAGATTCGAGTTCCTCATGTCGAAAAACCCCCGAATACAAAAATTCAGACGATTTGGTAAAAAAATTTCAGTTTAAAAAAAGTTTTATCCAAACAACTCGAATTTTCCAATTGTCAGAATTTTTGATTCGGGGTTTTTCGTCATAGGGAACTCGAATCTGAATGAATTTTTTATTTTGAGCACTGGAAAGTAGAGAAAATCGTCTGTTGCCAATTGTCCTAGTGCCTTTTTGCGCACCTTGTACATACTACTCTACCAAAAATATAAAACTCGTATAGCTTACCCTAGAAACTCAAAGAAATATATTGACCCTAATAATCTCAAAGTACAAATAATTGGCACCTAACTCTCAAAATATCCTATACATGAGATGAGAACGCAGTAGATAGTTGGGATCAAAAAATTTTTTTCACTGAATCAAAAAAATTTAAGATTCAGTTTTACCCCAGCGGGATCGAACTTGGCGATCTCAACTTGCCAGATTGGAAAATTTTCGAATCTTCTCGTGAAGCACAATAATCAGGTTGTTCCAAAAGTTCGCGGATTTCACTTTTCCCTTCTCATCTTTGAAGATGAGAAGTAAAAAATGAAGTCGTGACTTTTGGAACAATCTAATATGACAAAATGTAAACTCCAACATTAAAGGTAAAATTTATATTTTTAAAAAATGAAATTTTAACATTTAAACTAACTACTATCTCAAATTTATTTAACAAACAAATTGATTTAATCTTAACCTAAATTTCTTATCCTAAAAAAGAAGGGAAAAACAATAAAAGAACAAAAATTCTGATCTTTAAAAATTGACATACATGTAGAATTTTGAAATCTTGGATCAAAATTTTTTTGCAATATAAATTACAAACATAAATAATATAGCTTAACAAAAATATTCAAAATAAATTTTTTTCAATTATACAATCTTGAAAGATCACGAACATTGTTGGCAACATCTGCTAGACGAGTTGATCTGAAAAATTAGTAAAAAAATTGATTTTTTCAACAAAAAAAAGAATTTTTCGTTTTTTTGAAACCCAAACAACCTACGTAATAACTTTTGCATGGAATTCTTCGAGTTGTTTTCGCGAAGCACTCAGACCGGTGTCATGTGGGAGTTTGCAAACTGCTGCCATTAGCCATTCAGATTGTTTCTAAAAATGAAAAAAATTGGACAAAAATCATTTTGTAGAAAAATTTTGGGCAAAAATCGAATTTGTAGTCAAAGTTTTGGATCTAAAATCGGTTTTGCACTTCAAAAATTGTTCAAAGATTTCTGAGATCAAAATTCGTTAAAATTCTAATTTTTAGCTCAAAATATGATAAAGTACGTTTTTATACACTAAATTCGTTCTTGCGCCAATTTTAGAGCTTAAAATTTGATCAAGACCAATTTAAAGGCTAGTCTGATCACCTTTTTAGGCGGCCCGCAGCAGATCTGATCTGGCCCGAAAAAATTTAAAGCTTAGGGCAGGCATGATCTAGGCTTCATAAACGACACTGACCATGCCCTCATAAATTCGAAAATAAAAATTTTTTCTTGGTCCCACACTTATGTTTTTGCCCAAAATTTTTCAAAAATCCCAATGGCCCCCCCCCCATTATGATTTTTCACCAAAACTGACGAAAATTTTCTATTTTTTCACCAGAAATTGTCTTTTTTTTAACAAAAATTATTTAAAAATGAAACTTTTTATTGATGACATTTTTTTGGTCGCCGCGCTTCGCGAGGCGACTAAAAAAATTTTGAAATTTGGCCCCCTCCAAATGGAATCCTAGCGACGCTTCAGCTAGGCTTGATCTTGAACACTTCATCTCAATTAAATCACTTGAAAAAAAATGAAGCTCACCTCTTTAGACAAATTCCCAATAGCACAAATAATCTCAGCCATATCTCTTCGTAGTCCTCCAGAAACTTGAAATAGAGAGGCATTCAACGAGTGCCAAATCAGTTGATCTCCATATTGTAGGAATAAAGCTTCAGCTGCTGCTACACCCGGGTCATTAATATTCGCCTATAAAGTTCGATATTATTTCAAAAAAGTCTTTAAATTTTAATTATTCTTGGCTCTGTGAAAAATTCTTCATTTAACACTTTTTATTAAAAAATTTTTAGGTGCGGTCAGCGTCGAAATTATGAAAGGGAATCAGGCGAAAATTCTCTCTAATCCTGAAAAAATTTGATTTTTCGGGGAAAATGAAAAATTCCCCCCCCCCCCAGTCTGGGCCAAAGTTATGACGCTGGATGTGGTCCCTCTCTCTCTTTTTAAAATATAAAAATTCACTTTTTTCGCATTCTTAATTGAATCAATTCCTTCCAAGAAAAATTTCGTAACAGATTTGTTTGCATCCTGATGATCCAACTCGAGTGCGTGTACTCCACCTTCAAACATCAAAGCCGCTACTTGCTGCTGGAAAAATGCAGCGGGAGCACGTTGAACAAATCTGATTCCCAATCTATATAGGTCGTCAACTGTATCCGGATGGTTTCGTAAGCCATTCGGTTGTCCAAGAAGTTTGAAAGAGCATTCACAGAGGACCTAAACATGTAAAAATGATATATTAAAAATATTTTTGAGCAATTTTGGAATAATTTTGGAAATAAGAAACCGATTTTTTTTATTTTGGAATAATAACCGATACATTGTCGACTAGAGCCAAAAAATCTACTTTTGAATTTCAATGACGTCTATCCAAATTAAACAAGCTGACTCACTTTGAGCATAGAAATTAATCCTTGCAAAACATAGGCAATCCCAGCATACTCATCCACTAATATACTAGCCAAATAGAGAAAGCACGAATGAGGATGATTCGAATATATTTTCAGAATCTAAAATACAAAGGTTGGAGTAGTGGTGATTCATATTTGTAGAGAAGAATTTGACGCACAAAAAAACTAAGTCTAAAAATTAGATGACCTAAATTTTTATGGTAGAAATTATGAGTGCTTAAATTTTTAGTCTAAACAATACAGTTTAAATTTTTATCTAATACACGGTGGATCTTTTTTATATATGCAAATTTTCAAAATATTTCCTACCTGATGTGCCAATTCTTCAACAAAAACAACAGATTGAATTCCCATAGATCTGATAATAAATCTCACAGCTCGACAACAGTGCTCTACAACTCTCAGTTCACTCTGATAGTGCTCCAACGTAGTCGACAGGGTTTTCCACAAATTCGTACTCAGCTCCAACCATGGACAAGGTATTTGATTTCCATTCGCGTTACTATTGTTCTGAAAAGTATGTAAATTTTAAAAAAATCGAATTTTAAGGAAAAAGTTCTGACCCATTTTAGTTCAAAAATTGATTTCCTACCCAGTTTGGTTCTAAAATTGATCTTTTTAACCAAAAACATTTTTTAACAAAAAATATAAATTTTGGGATCAAACTGTGTATAAATAAATTTTTAGCTAAAATGGGCCAGAACTTAAAACTCAAAATTCGATTTTTACACAATTTCAAATACAAAAATCAATTTTTTTAATACCTACATTCAATTGCTCTTTAAAAGCCGCTTGGTTTTGCCATGGCTTAATAATTCGGAAAATTGCAGCAATCCGATCAATCCATAAAACAGGGTCATTACTAAGACGTTTCCAAGAATCAGCGACATTTTCATTCTGGCTATTATTTTCGGCTGATTTAACACCGTTGGATGACTAAAAATTGAGTAGAAGAAAATGAGTAGAAGAAAAATATTATAAAACATAATTGATTATACAAGTATAAAGATGTGAATCATCAAATGAATAGATAAGTAAACGATCAGAGGGAATATAAAAAAGTGATGAAAATTCATTTTTTAAAATTTATGCCCACTAAAAATGGATACTTAAAAAGAAAAGTAGTGGCATCTTATTTTCCTCGGAGGATATTTGCCCGCACTTTATAAATTTACCCCACGAATTTCCCATATTATAAATATGCGAATTTCACGGAGTGGGATAAATTCTTAGGAAGAATGCTTGTGAGGCAAATGTCATCTATATTAAAATGTGGGGCTAAAAAGGTTTTAACAGAATAGATACTTCAAAAGAGTACGTTTTACAAATGGAAAAAATCACGAATGGACATTTCACAATGGTTGATTTTACCTACAATCATGTGGTCAAAATCAACAAATTCCCCGTATAGAAAAACCCTGAAAACAAAAAAAAATCGGAGAAATTGCAATTTTCTGCTTAAAATCAAGCATTTTTCAATCAAATTTTTTGCCTGCGGAGCTTTTTTTGTTAAAATTCGAAAAAATCTTCCCAAAAAACTCCCCCCCCCAAATCTGGACCAAAATTACGACACTTTAATTATCCCCCTTTACCTCCCCCCATGCTACAACACTAGCCAAGGAGGTTCGTTTTTTTAAAAGAAAATGGCTCTAAAAAATTACGATTAAGTCAAAAAAATTTTATTTTTGCAAAAAATATAGCCAAATCATAGGTTTTATGCACGGAAAATCATATTTCAGATTTTTTCGAGCTAAAAATGGAAAATTTGCTTAATCCTAGCGTCTCCGCCGGTAGGACCGAAATTGCAGTTTTAACAAGAATGGATCTTCAAAAGAATTCTTACACTTTCATAAACATACAAAGAGAGAAAAAGATTATAGAAATGACCTCAATTTCAAGTTCGATAAAAGAAAAGAAAAATTCTAGTTCTAGTTCCAGCTCTAAAACACGTTCCAAATCGATTGAAAATTTGAATAGAAACATGTACATTTACAGCGGATGAACACCTCTTAAAAGAAGAGCCAGATTCAATTCAAACGTGTCCCGGTCACACATTTGTATTGCTCAATGAGCCGCGGAGTCGTATGTGGTCCACCTGCGTTCGTAAAAGCAAATAAAAATCAAGAAAAAAGGCGAAATGCTTAGTCACTATCATACTTCCAAATAGGTTCTGTTAAAGAAATATTGTTTATTCAATCAGCTGAGAGAAAACGAAGGAAGAGACTTCTAGATATAAAAAATGACAAATATATTGATTTTATAAGCAAATAAGATATAAAAGAAATGATAAGTAAAAATAACCTATAAAATGTGAATAAAAAATGTATAACAAAATGGCTTTAGTTTCAACAATCTTAAAATATCACACACCTTCAATAAATGCATAATCGACTGCTCGCATAGCTGATTCAATTTTGAAGCCAATTCTGCTTCTGTTAAATCATTTATGAGATGGGTACAAGCTCTCAAAATAAACTGGCAAGAAGTTTCCATAATCTGGGCATGGCGTGGTGCTCCTTCAATCCTGTGGATCAGCTCCAAAAGTGGGTTAAAAAACGATCTCAAAAAATCGTAGCCTTTCGAACAGATATTTTCCATCGCTTCAGAAGTGGAGCGGATTAGTAGTTCGTGGGAAGAATGTTGGAGAAGGAAATGCATCGTGCTCTCTAAAAATAAAGCTTTAAAAATTGTAAAAGTGAAAAATCAACTGGTCACTGCGCTCAGAGTGATAGGAGCGCTTAAGTCACTCCCGCTCACTGTGAGCTTTCGGCACTTTAGCTAAGACTTTCTAGCAAATTTAATTCTGAACTCTTCTACCCTCCAAGCACACGTATACAAACACCCCCAAACGGGCAAAAAGGCATAAGGACAGACCAAGGTAATTTTGTTAAAAAATAACCTTAGTCTCCCTTATGTCTTTTCGAACCTTTTTGGAAAAACATAAGGGAGACAAGGAAATTTTTTTCGATTTTTTCAAAAAACACCTTGATTCCTTTTATGTTTTATCGCGCAATGGAACGAAGTTTTTTGTTGACAACACTTTTTTAAGATGAAGATGATAAGAAAAAATATTTTCTACCAAAAATTTTATCGTAAAATATTTTTTTAAAGATATAATTAACTAATTTTTTTAAATTTTGCGTCCGCCTGCAGCCCACGAACAAAATAAGTATCGGCCACAACTTTTTGCGGGTGAAGCTCATTTTGGCCTGCGAGCAACTCCCTCCCCAAATTTCGAAGAGGGGGTGTATACGAGTGCCTCTGAGCGCTTTAGCACTCGATCTCACGGTTCTAAAGACAAGACAAAAAATCGAGTCAATAAAAAAATTTGAAAAATTCCCAACCTTGAAACTCCGGATGAACAGAAAGCCAATCTTGCAGATTAGCAAAAATCTGAATCGCTGAATTAAGCAGAGCCGGATGTGCTGTTCGAGGTAGAGCGTAGATAAAAGAACATAATTGTGGGACAATTTCTTCGTCATTTCTAAAAATTTTGAATTTGAAAAAAATCATCAGAAATAGCATAGCCATCAGCTCTCGAAAATGGGCCGGATCATGGTGAGGAGCGATCTAAAGCCCCGGGACGGCTCCCAGGAGGCTAAAGCCCATGGGACCGGTTTCAAGGCCCCGGAGACACATCAAGAGGCAAATGAAATCCGGCCTCAAGACTCACTAGGAACAATTTGAATTTAAAATCGATTTTTTACTCGCTCCTGGGCTTATTTTGGTCCCAAAAATCAATTGTTTTATTCATCCATGTACCCAGCGTCTTAATTATAAAGCCAGGGAAACCTTTCCCCCTCATAAAACCTGGAAAAATTTTAATTTTTCGGAAAGTTGGAAATTTTCCCAAAGCTCCCTCCACAAACCTAAATTTTACAAAACTTCTTCCCCCAAATCTGAACTAAAATTACGACTACATAGACCCATTTTGATTCCAAAAATTTGGCTATTCTATTACAGTAATGCTAAACAACATACTCGGTAATATTTTGACAAAAAGTTGACAAAATAAAAAGTGCTGATTCAATCTCATCCCAGGTGCCATTTTGGTGCTCTTTAATCGTATTCAGCATCTAAAAATCCACGAAAATCCCATCACCAAAATTCAATCACACCTTTCCCGCCAAATTAATTGACCCCATAATAAAAGCCACGTCTTTGATAGATTCGGAAACTTTTGAGCGAAATTCGCCAAAGTCATCTTTTTCATCTGGAATTCCTTCGTGGTCGGTGTCCAAGCGGCTGTGCTTATATAGTGCACAAACATATCTAAAGTTAAAAATTCAGTTTAAAAAATGACACAAAATTTTACCTCTCAACGTACGGCCTAAAAGTCTCAAGCAATTCGTCGTATAGTGGTTCTATATTAATTTGATACAAAAATTCGGAAAGACGATACCACACATTGAAGGTCATTTCGACTAGCTAAAAATATTGAGTAAAAATGAAGCAAAATTATTTTAAAATTCAAAAATTGATCTAAAAATAAACCAAAAATTGGTTTTTGAGCTCAAAAATCAATAGAAAATCGATTTTTGAGCATACAAGTCAGTAAAAAAATCAATTTTTAAACATTAAAATTAGCCAGAATCAATTTTAAAGATAAAAATTCGATAGAAAATCAATTCATTGACTAAAAAATCAGTATAAATCTATTTTTGTACTTAAAAATAAAAAAGCCAGTTGAGCCCCAAAATTTCGGATCCATAAATCCTACACTATAATCATGATAATCAGCCAGCAGTAAAAGCATATCCAAAGCTCTTA
>OZJO01001471.1:0-18123 GCA_900406225.1 Acrobeloides nanus
TAAGGTCCCTATAAGACCCAACATTCATAGGGGCCAAAATGGACCTTTTTTAAGTTTTCACACCATTTCAAATGCACCAATGTGTTTATTTTGGTCCCAAATTTCATATTCTATCATCAGTTCGCCTAGTGCCGCAGGTTGTTCGAACTTTCGAGATATCGTCTCTTAAATGAAGCACTCAACTCTATGGAAACAAAAAATTGTCATAAATTTTATTTTTATTTCATAAATAATTTTTTATGAAAAAACAACAAAATCGTTAAAAAGGTTTTATTTTTTGCCATTTTATAAATGAAATCAATTTGTTTTAAAGCTAAATTTTATTTTTTTTCGCTAAAGGTAGCATTTACAGTCCCTGAAACATAGCCAAGGAAGCGTTTTCATGTTTCGAGAATATGCGCAATCGATTCTCCGCCTAGAAAAACCTAAGAATTGGCGGTTTCTCATAAAAATCCGAAAATGTTTGATTTTCGCTTCAATACACCCACCCATTCCCTGAATCAGGGTCAAGGAAGCGTTTTCATGCTTCGGGAATGCGCGGAATCGATTTCTCGCATAAAATTACCCCTAGGAAAGTATTTTTTACAAAAATTTTTCGGAGAACAGGCTCCGATTTTCATCCCTTCCCTTTAAAAAGTATATAAAAAAGGTTAGAACAAACAAAAAAATGATAAAGTTGTAAAAAAATGGGCTTTTTTGAAGAAACCATGCCTTTTTAGCGTTAGAATCGGGCCGTAAACCAAGAATTGAGAAGAAACTCAATAGCAAATTGAAGGTGAAGCTGTCTTTCCAAAAACGCGGTTTCATGAATTTATTTAAAACATATACATTACACAATTTCTTGAGATTTTTTGTATTTATTATAGCCTTTTAGGTAGCAATATTCCATATATAAAGTATAGAATAGTAAAGAATCAAGGAGTAGATATATTGAATAGATGACTAATAGTATAAGATAACTTAGTTGTTCGGCTAAAAAGATAAAATTTATAAATCCTCTCTCCTTCATCTCCTCCTACTAAAATCGGAGGGGGACTATAATTAAATAGGGAAAGGCCAAGATCCCAGGAGTCTAAATCAGGGGCGGTTACAAGGAGGAACAAAGTTGTGTCCTCTCCCCAAATTGTCAAAAATTGAAAATTTTTTCACCATTTTGGCCATTTTTCAGTCACAAAAAATGCTGTTTTGGGGTGTGCTCCCCGCATTTCTGGCCTCTAGATCTGCCATGGGTCTGAACATACTTGGGCAGAGGGTGGTAGCTCCGGGGGATTAATTCTCCAGGGGGGGGGGGGGGGGTGGTTTCATCCGGTTCAGCCCTGATTAGGATCTTTATTCCGCTATGGATGACTTACTTAAAACTAAATCTTTAGGCAAGATATTTCTATAGTCCGGTTTAAATACTTTTATAATACAATATACCATTACTCCAATCAAGAATAGTTGATAGAAAAACTAAAATTTCATATTTTACTTGAGAGATATTGAGATCTGCCTTCTGTGCCCCAGGGCAAGGGTGTAACCAAGGGGGTCACATAATCCTCTCTCAAACCTGAAAAATTTGTTAAGAAAAATGGTATTTTCGGGGTTTACACCTTAAGTTTGACCATTTTTGGGGATCATTGATCCCCTCCCCAAACTATCCCCATCAAATTTTTGTCTGGTTACATCCCTGCCCCAGATTTGGCTTTGCAGATCAGAGAAGCCAAATAAATTTTTTTTCAATTTTTGACAAAATCTTTGGCTACCTATACCAATTTAAGCCAATGAATGGAAGTTAATGGTGTTACAACCACAAGCTTACCAAGTAAATCTCATATACTAATACCCATTTATAATATTTTATTCGGAATACTGCAATTACTATCAATGGTGCAGTAATTATATTTACAATAGCATTTATTGTAGTAGTTGCACTTTTTATGTCGATAGCAAAATTCGAACAAAAACTGATCAGCGTGAGTATTCCCAAAGTAAAATTTATGAGCGCCAATACTCTTGATAAAGTCTAAAAAATTAAATTAACTTATCGTCAGTATTATAAAATTTGGAGGCGAATGAAAAGCATACATTACCCTGAGGGGAGGGGGAGATCATAGGTCGGCAAGGGGGGGGGAGCCTCCCCCCCCCTGATCCACGCACGCACAGACCCAAAATTGAGGGGGGGGGGGGCCCCGCACTCATGGGCCCAAAATTGAGGGTGACCACGCACTCACGGACCCAAAATTGAGGGGGACCACGCACTCGTGGGCCCAAAATTGAGGAGTGATCACACATAGACCCCGCCGAACATATGAGGTGGTCTATAAAAATTGGGTGCAGAAGACTAAAAAAAGGTCGTTTTTTTCGGTGGAGGTGGTGGGGGACCACTCATCGGGGGTCCCCTCCCCCCACCTTGCCGACCTAGGGGGGAGATAGACCTTGAAGATGGATGAATGAATAGATAGTAGAGGGAGGGAAGCAAGGGACATCCCAAAAAAACAAATTTTAGCCGAATTTCAAAAAATTTTATTTTTTAGCCAAAAATTGCATTTTCGAGCTAAAAATCGCATTTTTCATTTTTTTTTTAGCTCAGATGGATGGATAGATGCCAAAAAATCGATCGGAAAATGATTGGTGGGGGGAGGCATAGAATGGTCCCAATTTTGGATTTTTTGGTGGGAGGTCAGCACGTTTTTTTGGTGGGGGTGGTCATTTCTTAAAAAAACGCAATTTTTCAACTAAAAAATGCCTAAAAATTACTATTTTTACCACAAAAAAGGTAAAATATGCCCATTTTGCTTTAAAAAATAGCCGTTTTTGCCACAAAAAAGCCAAAATTGGTCATTTTTGGTAAAAAACGGACGTTTTTGATCAAAAATGGTTATTTTTGGTAAAATTCTGGTCAAAAGATGATCATTTTAAGAGGGCGGTTTTGGGTGGGGGTCCAATTGGGCCCTATATATACATATCAGCTATGGGGAATGGCTCCCTTTCGCTGGCAATGTATGGAGAAAAATGCACTCACATGTACATGACAACAGAAACAAAATCCTTTAAAATCAAAATGATTTGGATCAAATCTACCATCGTAATCGTAGCCAACTTCGAATATAGCATGGCGGATTTCGTTCTAAAATAAGTTCTATCAACGTCACTAAGTTTAAACTTGCCCATCCAATTTTTGGAGTTGGCAAAGAAAGTCTTCTTGGATCATTAACACTAGCCATCAAATTTAGATTTTAATTTCGAATATAGGCACATGATTTATAAGATTTTTCATAACATCTTTGGTGTGCTCAATTTCGTTAAGAAGATTTTTTGATAAAAAGGATACTCGTGGGCAAGGTGATTCAAAATAAGTCCAAAAGAAGAAAAAAATGTTTAGTTTAATTTTATAAAATAAATCATTTTTATTGACGTAATTTTTTCCTTAAAGGATGAATGTCTTTTTATAGAGAATCTTGACTAGAAAATTTGTTTAAATCTGGGGTTTTGATACTGCAAATCACTGATTCAAAGTAAGGATTCATTCAAACAAATATTTTGACGTGGCAAAGACGCGTCGACAAAAAACGTCACCACTAGAAAAAGTTTTTAAGATCACCTTACCATCTCAATTTCTCACGAATTCTTGTTCCACCATTTTAAAAAGATTACTTGTAAATGATGAAAAATCCAGAGCGATTTAGGAACTGAAAATCGATTATGCCAACGATGAGGAAAACTACTCTCTTCAATAAATCCATACAAGGCTTCACTCCATGACATTGTTTCCTCGTAAATGAATTATTAGATCAAAATGCAGAATAAAAAATAAGACTTTGTCTGGCAGAGTCGAATAAGTTCGAATCGACGGCGAAAAGATGGCACTAGGCGTTTGGTTACGGTTACCGGTCTTTGGTTACCGACCTTCTGTTACCGGTCAACGGTTACCAATCGATTTTTCTTCATCACAAAAAGGTTTTCATAAAAAGTAATGTTCTGCAAAGTTGCTTCTCATGATCTAAGGAACAACTTTATAGAACATCACTTTTCATGAAAACTCTTTTGTGAAGCCGGTAACCGTTGACCGGTAACCGATGTCCGGTAATCGTATTTGGTAACCGTCGCCGTAACCAAAGGCCTAGTGCCGAAAAGATAACCATTGAAACATTTATAATATGCAATAAAATTTTGATGCAATTATTGCCTAAAAATTTTGCTTTAAAACATTTTTGATTTTTATGATCATAAATGCAAAAAAGAAGTTACTAGAGGGGGAGGCAAAAGTCCTAGCCTAGGCGGACAAAAGTCCTGATCCAAGGGGCAAAAGTCTTGACATTTCAAAAAAATTTTCTCGACAATCGACGAGACTAACAAAACGACACTAAATTTGTGACTTAAGTCGAGACGGCGACTTGACCTCGTTTGAATTAGTTGGAGTATTGACACGAAAACCTTGAATTTTACATCTTTTAAAATATGCTTAATTATTGAGTGTATTTCAAAAGCAAAGAAGGTATTCTTTAGATCGACGAGACGAACAAAACGACACTAGTGGGATTGTCAATTCCAAGTTCGTTCTAGAATATAGAGAAAAGATTTTTCTCATTTGTTAAAAAGAATCTACAATTTTTACTTTAACCATTTTTTATTTTTTTTTCTTTAACCATATGGGGCTGTCCTTAAATTACGTTTGCCAAGAGGGAGGGGGAGGGTCTCTGAAAATCTAATGCTCCATTAAAATTTTAAGATTTGTCTAAGGAAAAAAACTAACGGAGGGAGAGGGGGGGGGGTCCAAAATCTAACTTTTAGCAAACGTAATTTAAGGACAGCCCCTATATAAAAATTATCCGTGTGGAGAAATTGTCCTAGTACCGTCGAAATTGACTTTGCACTTTTTGACCGAAAAAGTGCAAAGTGTATACTTTACAGTCTTTGTGCATTTTTAAGCGCAATTTTATACTTTTAATTTTGTGCAATAGGCTCCTGGAGCTTCTTCCCTCCCCTTTGCCCATGTATGAACTCCTTTTTTTGCATTTATAAGAATCAAAAATGTTTTAAAGCAAAATTTTTAGGCAATAATTGCATCAAAATTTCATTGCATATTATAAATGTTTCAATGGTTATCTTTTCGCCGTCGATTTCGAACTTATTCGACTCTGCCAGATAAAGTCTTATTTTTTATTCTGCATTTCGATCTAATAATTCATTTAGGAGGAAACAATGTCATGGGGCGAAGCCTTGTATGGATTTATTGAAAAGAGAAGTTTTCCTCATCGTTGGCATAATCGATTTTCAGTTCTAAATCGCTCTGGATTTTTCATCATTTACAAGTAATCTTTTTAAAATTTCGGAATAAGAATTTGTGAGAAATTGAGATGGTAGAGTGATCGCAAAAAATTTTTGAGTGGTAACGTTTTTGGCCGATGCGTTGCCACGTCAAAAGATTTTTTTAAATGAAATCTTTACTTTGAAGCAGTGATGTGCAGTACCGAAACCGTAGATTAGGTCCAGGGACCGTTTCCTAATAGTTCGCCTGTGGGTCAGACTTTTTTCTTTACATAAAGGATTTCACCAAAATTTTACATATTCTAAAAATTGTAACTTTCTGAGCATTTTAGCATAGCACATGGAAATGTACAGCTCTTGGGTTCGTCCTCGATTCCGAGCGGCGCGAGAGCGCCGCTCGGAATATATATAAAAAGGACTTATCATATGGTATAATACTAGAGATCGGACAAAATCAAAATTTTGATTTGAACGAAAAATGTTGAGGAAATAAAACTTTTGATTGGTTGATCCAAATTTTGGTAAAGTTTCTCCAGTATGATTTTTGACCATAATTTTATTTTTTCACCAAAAATGTCAAAAAATTTTCTTTATTTCATTAAGTATTGTAATTTTCTGAGCATTTTTAGCTTAAAACAAACAAGTTAAGGAGCAAACAAGGTGATTTTACCTCCTTTATGTTAATTTCCCAAATTGTTTGAGAGAGAAAAAAACTTAAGATGGAGCCAAAGTAAATTTTTGATTTTTTTAGAATCATAATCCTTCATTTTTGGAAAACCAACTTTGAAACCGGAACCGAATCATTTTAATGGTTCTTTTACGCCACTACTTTGTTACAAAAATCAGTTGAATCATTTAATTTTTTCCTACGCACTCTAATTTGTACTATACAGCCGACCCTCGATTACAACTCACGCTGGGGACCGGCCTCAGAATGGCCGCTTAGAGAGGGAGTTTTTATCGAAACCCAGTCCACCGGGACCTGAAAAATGGTGTCCTGTTATCGAGGGGAGGGACCTGTTATCCAGGGTCGATTATTGTTATTGAATATTTAGAACAAAACATACTGGACGTGTGTACGATTTGAAGCTAACTAAGAAATTTTGTTTTCGTCATTCTATAAAAGCAACATTTTTCAAGTTAGAATTCGAAGATGGTGAGACAATTAGGCTAAGACTTCGCGATGAAACTGCTTTGTTGTGGGCTGAGAAATTTATCAGGTATATTTATCATTTCCAGCTACATGCATTGAAAAATATTTTGTATATTTCTAACGTTAGATTTTATAGAATTTTACTAAAGGATTCTACCAACCGAAGTGATTATCGAGCAATGAATGTATCGCCAATTTCTTATCGCCGAATTGCCGTTAAAAGAAAACAAAGTTCGATCTCAAGCTCAAATCTTTCGAGCGATTCATTAACCGAATCAAGCTTTATTACTGCTGCGGATACATCACATGGCTGTAATGAATCAACATTACATAATGTAGGTATATTAGTACATCGATAAGACTCCACCCCTGGGGACGTCCCCCCACATGCATACACGGGCAGTACCCCAGATGGAATTTTTAAAACAACCCACAACCTCCATTTGGTCCCCCTCCCGATGGGCTCGAAAAGTTGGCGACCAAAAAAGATTGTCAACTTTATAAAATATTCTTTTTTATTATAGGTGTTTTTGATTTCGAGGAACACATCTTTGCTCTTTTGATTATTTTTTTTATTTATTCACATTTTTTGGTTGATGAAATAAACGGTTGTCCCCGAACTTTTGTCGGCCTGTTTCCGAACTTTGGACGTTTGTTCCTGAACTTTTGCCCCTGATGCATAGGTTTTCGCAGGGACCAGACCTAGAGTGGCGTCTTATCGAGGTTTGACTGTATTATATTTTTATACAATTATGAATTTAGTCAGTATTAAATGCAAATGAGGATGAAATCATTGCGTCTAATCTGGAGTTTTCTGGCGCTTATATTGGTACAACCGAAAATGCTTCCTTAAAGTCTTACAACGAATGGAAATCCGTATTACATGCATCAAATTGTTCTATAAACCGAAAGGTTCAAGTTTTTTATTTGTTGTTTTTTATTAGAACCGTTTAGCCATCGAATGCCGAATCTTTTACGAAATCAATTGCCACAAGTAGTGTTATAGGAACAGATTCTGAAGGCAGTCGAACGATTCAAGGACCTCATTTTGATAGCGACGATTTTTTACGATTATCGTCGGAGGATAATTTGAGTGTAAGTTTTTCGGGCACGTATTCGGATGAGGAAGTTAGGAGGATAGGACTTGTTGACCGATAAAACTTAGGAATTTCAAAAATTTTATTTAAGCACTCTCCAAAGCCACCCATGGCGTGTAATTACACGAAATAAATTTTTAAAATTCCCCCTTTTACCGGTCAGCAATTTCTATTTCTATAATAAATAATTTTTGAAAAATTTTCTGACTGACGGGACTCGAACCCTGACCTCCTGGCTAACGTATAAGATCATTCTTGTGCTACCGAGACCTACAACTGATAATTACAGTGTGGGTAGTGAAAAATTCACCGCCAAGTATTTACTAATTAACGGGCATCAGTTGTGGGTCTTAGTAGCACAATGGTAGTGCACTTGGACGATAGCCAGGAGATTCGGGGTCGAGCCCCAGTCGGGTCCGAAAACTTTTACCCAATTTCAAAAATTTCCACGTTCTCGACGTGGTTTAATCCGAGCTCCAAAAATTTCCAAAATGAGAGCTAAACTATTTCTATTTTCCCTAATTCTTTCCTTGTAAAAAGTATCTCAACTTTCTCTACCAAGAAATTTTCTGTTTTTGATAAAAAAGATGATAAATTTTGAGTGAAATAGGTGTATAAAAATCTATGGTTTCATCGGTAAAAAAAACTGGGTCCAAAAAAGCCGTTACAGATTCCCAGTTTTCTCAATCGGATTTCAAAAAAGTGATTCCCTGACGGAGCCCCGGCCCAGCCTCTAGTATATTTCATAAGCTTTCTTAGAAAGATTAGTAAATTTTCTACATTTTGCATCTTCAAAATTATACTCTTGCGATATTTCAGCGATCTTTTAACGCATTTTTATAGGCCTTGACTGACTTAGATCAAGCTCAATCCAATTCAAATCTACTTTATATGGAAGAACTACGCGCCAAGCTTAATGCTATTCGAGAAGGCAAATATCTGAAACGAAGAACCACTATTTATCAGTACTAGAGTTAGGAAGCCGATAGAAAATGGATCGGTTTTGATTTCGATTTTTTTCGGTTTTGGTCTCGACTTCCTAACTCTAATTAGTGCTATGTATAATTCCATTTTCAGCGTCTAAATTTTATTCGGCACTTGGAGTGGGGGGGGGAACATTTAAATAATTTCAAAATTAAAAAAAATTATACAGGGTGTTAAAAAAACCTCCATTTGAGCATTTTTTAGCGAAAATTTGGTCTGATAAAAATTTTTTAATTCTTAAAAATCACCTTCGGTGATTGAACTGGCGGACCCAATGTTGCTTAACTTGCCAGATTGGACGGAATCGATTACTACTAGGGTCGGGATATTAATTTTAAATTGTGGTTGAAACAGACTTTACTGTTGATTGATGATAAGGAATTTTGCCTATAAGGAAGCATGTAAATTTCATTTCAAAAAGTACGAGTACTCGAATTTTGGGAGAATACTTTTTTTTATTATAAGGGGTCAAATTTTTACCATTTTAAAGAATTCGAAAATCTTTTTGTAACACTTCCGTAACTCTTTGTTAGAGAGATTTATTACATTCGTTTTACTCCAAATTCCGATTTATTGAGGTTTTAGGAATTTAGTTGTAGATAGTAAGTTTAGTAAGGTTTTTCATTGTTTAAATGAATACTATCTTAGTTTGTGTTTTTTTAATTACTATCTGAATAAAGTGCTCTTTTATACTTTCAATGTATATTTTTAATCGTTACTACTGAACAAAACGAAAATATTTTGGCGTTTTGTAATAGAATATTCGAAGTGTTTTATGCATTGAGCGAAATCTGTTTGTGAAATCAGTTTTGATGGAAAAGAAATGGATTGAATATAAAGAGCCGCTTTTAAAAGCTTACTTTGGCCCAGGACGTATTGCTGCTATTGATTCGACTTTCTACAAGGATTTTCTTATTTTCTTGAAAAAATATCAGCTTAGATTGCAAAGGTATTTTACAAACAGCCCTCTAAAATTTCGATCCCCTAGCGAAAAAAAACTATCCTTGGAGCATCTAGGGGAAAAAATTCCCCTAGATGCTCCAAGGTTAGTTTTTTTAATTTTTTCAAAAATTTAGCCAAATTACCTTGGGAAACCAAGCCTCTTGTGCGAACCTCTCATGATAGCGCGCGAGTCTATTTTTTGTCAGCGCCCACTCAAATTGGATAGGATTTGGAGCAGTGGTGTACGCAAGGGGGTTCCTGCACTCCCGAAATTCTGAGAAAACAAGGATTTGCTACTGCGAAATTTTTTTGCCTTTTTAAGAGACGATATCTAGAAAATTCGAACTTTTTGGGATTCCCGCGGCACTAGGAAAACTGATAACGAGATAAGCAAATTGGACATAAAAGAAACTTATTAGAGCATTTGGTGTGCAACTTTTAAAAATGCCCATTTTAGTCCCCTATGAATGTTGATCATATTTTCCGATTTTATACCCTTTAGTATTTTGGGCATAGGTTAAATCCATTCTCGATGGTTTTGGTGTCGTTCGAAAGCTGAGATCATGGGCTATAACTTTTATCTAGGGTGTGAAGGGTCATAGTGTAGAGAAAGTGATAAAAAAAATTAGGCTTTTGCAAAAATTCGGGTCCACGGAGGGGGTAAAAATTCAAAGAAATGGCTCTAGCAAAAACTTTGTTCTGACCGTTTTTTCCCGTTTGCCCTAATACACCGTATTCCTACGACTGCCCCCCCCCAGGAATTGTTGGAAGGGAATTGAGGGTCTCTACAATCCTGATATTGTAAAACTTAATTTTGGGATAACCCTTAAGTAAAATTTGGCGAATACATTATAAGCCTTTTTTTTAGCACTAAATTAGAAACGAACATAGAATCCTTGCCTAGCACTATTAAATACAATGACATTGGTGTTCCTGCAGGTCCATTTATTAGAAGTTTATCAACAAGAATTGGCATTTCATCATCTGTTGTAGATAAATTTCAATTACGTAATGTATGTTTTACAAATGCAGTCAAACCTCGATATAAGCGCCCCTAGGGAGGGGCACTTATATCGAAATGGAGGGGGAGGGTGCGTTTATATCGAGATTTTTCGATTAATTTGTTATAACCGCAGAAGAAGAGTCATGTACGTTAGTTTCTCGAAATTTTACTAAAAATAAACAATTTTTATGTTTCCTATCATTTTATATGTTTAAATTGACATTCTTTTTTCATGAGGCATGACCAATCGTTAATTGGCAATTTTCTTAAAGGTATCAATTTATAACTGATTTTTTTAGGTTCCAAATGAAGCAAGCCAACAATTCGAGTTTATAATCTCTCTCTTTCTAAGCTTCATAAACAAGCAAAAGTTTAAGAAATTGAAAGATCTTCGAAAATGCCAGCATTCATTGCCAATTTGTTCATCACGTGAAGACATTTTGAATGTGTTAAGAGAGGTAACTTATTGTCTAATGCTTTAAATGGTGTTGTTTTTTTCAGAATCAAGTGGTTATTATTGCTGGTGATACTGGATGTGGTAAGAGTACTCAGGTAGTTTTTTAATTTTGTAGGTTTTATAATGGTTTATTTTATGCGAGGAATTTATTTTCTGCACTAGTGAATAGTTTTTACCTTTTGAAGATGTGTTTATGAGTCTCACAAAAATAGCCACCAGGAAACCCCAAAAAATGGATTTTTCCTAAAAATAACATATTTTCTTAATACAGGGTGAGCCAAAAAATGTACTTGCGTTTTTTGGTGAAAAATTTTCAAAAATCACCTTTAAGGATTATTTTCATGTGAGAAATCGATTGCACGCTTTTGCGCATGAAAATACCCCTTATAGGTGATTTAAAAAAAAATTTTGCCAAAAAAAGCGGTTTTTTTAACTATAGGGTTTTTACTAGCACAGATTTCGATTCTAAAACTAAAATTTGGGGTAGTTTTCTTAACAAATTTTTGAGTTCCGAAAATGCGCGACGTTCCCTATTTATAGGTAGGTATCATGTTTTGATTAGGGGGTGAGCCAAAAAACCGCACTTTTGCGTTTTTTTTTGCGAAAAATGTTCAAAAAAATTTTTTTAATCGCATGAAAATACTCCTTATTGATGATTTTTGAAAAAAAATTTAGAAAAATTTTCACCAAAAAACGCAAAAGTACATTTTTTTGCTTACCTCGTAAAAAATCTTGGCCCGTTATCTACCAGCATATTTAATATATCATTTGTACGGTCAAAATTTTCATAAAAGGGTTCATATATGGTTGGAATGATTGATGAACTCTTATAAAATTATCTTAAGTTTTATTTTATCCCGTTTTATTAATATTTTAAACAAGTATTCAAATATAATATAATACTCAAGTATATTCAAGTTTGAAAATTTTTTGGTGTTGAAAAAATTCTTCAATAATTTTACGGCATTGATTAGAATGCCGAAATAGTATTTACAGTCTCAACTTTAGAATTATTTTTTTCAGGCATAATTTTGCTTAATGTTGACAAAGGTGATGTAAAAATAGATGGTGGTTTCCAGACTAAATCTGTTGTTAAACACTCCGGATTTAATTCCATCTTCTCACTCATTCGAGTTTGACTTTTTCTTTTCAATGTCTTTTGGAACATATTCTCCTCGTTCTTAGAAGATTTTCGTTCGTGCTAGAATTATTATTTAAATTTTTGGAGCTAGTTCATTGTTGGGAGGCACTTATCATGGTCAAAAAGTCGAAATTTTTTCCTTTTAAAACATGGTATTTTTAAGCGAGAAACACATTGTTGATATCATTTTTGCATGGAAATCAATAAATAATTCTAAAAAACTTCATTTTTTAACTTTTTGATATCAAATAGCTATTTTCTTCAAGCCCACCATTTTGCGTTACCTACGGTGCTTCAGTGAGGTAATGCTCCAGGCATGGGCTATTACACCCCTGTGGCCCTAAAGAGGGTCATTGAGATAAGAGAGGACCGTTGGGGTGTTTTCGACTTATTTTAAAAGAGAGAAAAATTTCGACTTTTTGATCATGATAAGTGCTGCTCAACAAGTAAACTAGCTCCAAACTTCTTTTCTTAAAATTTACTTTTGGTGAACCATTTCCTTCTATTCTTCGTGATTTTGTATCAGACTTTCTTGTTGTACTTGGGCTTAAAATCTCTTCCTCTGATATTCTATCCAAACAAATATAATCACTAAATATTACTAATATTTTTTATATCAATCGTTGTTATAGCCAATCTTTTGAAAAGTTTTTTGAGAGGTACCCCACAAAAGTGATGTCGATCGTTTTCCCTCATTGTCTCCTACAACGTTTGTTTTAACATCTAAATCGAGCATTCCCGAGATTTTCCGACAAACACACACCCTTTACACGTTTAAAGTAGTAGGATTTATCTTTTCCCTCTATATTAAACCTACTCCTGTGCTATTCCGTGCGAAGTTTCAGCACTTTGCCCAATTTTCAATTCGTCANAGTAGGATTTATATTTTCCCTCTATATTAAACCTACTCCTGTGCTATTCCGTGCGAAGTTTCAGCACTTTGCCCAATTTTCAATTCGTCAATAGTTTTTTTTAATTCATTTCTTAACTCGTTTGTTTCATCTCTTCCATATTTATTATCATTCTGTAAATTAGCTAACTTTGATTTTTGACATTCATTTAAATTGTCCACTGCATGTAAGGCCGCTTCTAAATCCTTCGTAATCCTTATAGCGCTTAAGCTTAAATATTCTTCAGCTGATACGGCAGAAGATTTAAGATTTTCGGGTCCACTTGATATAGGAAATACTGTTTGCATTCGAAGACTTTTTGTACTCTTGCGCTTATTTATGCCAACGATTATTAAGGTTATTATAGCAAACAAGATGGTTGCTCCCAACAGCATAAACATAATCCTAAACTTATAAGGGAGTGAATAGTTTATGGATATTAAAAAAATTTTGGAACAGCCAAAAAATTTAGGGACACTTAAAAAAATTTGGACAAAAATCTTTTTTCTTCGAAACATATGTTACAAGTTATGTCCCCGAAAAATGATTTGTTCACGATCTTTTTTAGGTGTCATGTGTTTTTTCTATGTATTATCAAAAAATTACCATGGTGTTGCTTCTTCTGCTTTGTTAATAGCATTAGGTTTTCCATAAATGTCACTTGTTAGCGATTCATTTGAAATGGTGTTGTTACTTATTTCCAAGATCTCAGTATCGAAGATTGTTGTATTATTATTAGCTATCTCATTAGTTGTTGAAGTAATATCCTCAAATATAATTAGTGTTAAAATTGGCGCCACCGCACTCCCTGCGTCTACTATTGCGGACGCTACACTTGCGGACCAATTTTGGATTTTTTTAAGATAGCATAAAATTTGTATATTGATTTTTTTACATTTGTATATACAAAGGAGTTTTTTTATTCACACCAAAATAGCTCTAGATCTTTATTATTGAGGATTTCATACATCAGTAAGACAGCCATGTGCTCTTCGATGCGCAAGTGTAGGCCCGCATGTGCTAGTCCTCAAGTTTTAGTCCGTAAGATTTGCATCCGCAATGGTGGGTCCGGAAGCGTGTTAGTCCGCAAGTGTCAGCTCGCAAGTATAGGTCCGCATGTGTTAGTCCACAAATGTTAGTCCACAAGTGTAGGTCCGCAAGTGTTAGTCCACATGATTTGCGTCCACAATAATGGGTCCGAAAGCGTGGTAGCGCCTTAAAATTGATTATTTGCTCACCTTGAACGGATCAAAAATCTGTTCTCCAATTTCAGATATAATCTTGTTTAACCCTTCCATATAATTCTTTTCCATAAATAAGTTGGTGTACTGATTAAATACACGTTCCATGAGATCTGGTGGTAGCTTTAAATGGCATCCTGTCTATAATTAATTTAGTTTATAATTCAATGACTGGATTCTGAAATTGATCTTACTCGAACGTATGCCAATTTGGCAGCTTCAACGCCTATTAAGATTATGAAGTTTTTACATTTTTGCTCGCTTAGACCATATTCATCTGCTAATTCATTTCCGAAGTTGGTCTAAATTTGTTTTTCTTTTTAAATATTTAAAAAGTTCGATTTCGATTCTCCGAAGAATCAGAATCGAAAACTTACTAAATCAGTATCAGTAATGGATTGGTTGTTTGCTGTTTGAATTCTTTTTGCTAAAATTACATAAATTTGTACTCCATCCGTGGAATTATCATGGCATTCTGATGGGGCATCATCCGTATACAAAATATCCGCCTCACGGAGTCCTAAATTGGAATATACAGTAGCGGATAAAAAACTTGGGCCAAACATTTAATCATGTCCATGAGAGAAATAATCAGATCTCAGCTTCTGAAATAGCATTTTAGATGCGATTTTTTTCGATCTAGGGTTATAAAATATGGCGAACCTCATGGTGACTTCAGAATTGTCAAAATTGAGAAAAAAAATGATAAAGAATTTAAGGTTGCTGGGCGACGTGGCCTCAGTGGCGCAGTAGATTGCGTGTTTGGCTGTTGGCCGAAAGGTCGCGGGTTCGATACCCAACTTCGTCGTTTGATTTTTGCCCAAAAAGTTGGTCCCACTTTTGATAATTCTATTTCTCATCACTGTTAAATGTTTAAAAAAATGATTTTTTTAAACTTACTTTCAACTTGTTTTTGTATGTTGTTATTAATTGAATCTCTCCATTGATCTGTCAGTATATGATCCGGATCGCATAATGTGGAGTTTGGTCGTGTATTACAGACAGTTGAATTTGTTCTAGGATCTGGATATGTTTTCGATGTCCATTGCTCGGTATCTGCACGTAGCACTGTGCCAGATGCTAACAGCAAAGACAAGAGAGATAACATTAGCGTACATATAAATAATCTCTCATCTAAAAAAACTTTTATTTGTCTTAAGCTTATTTAATAATAGCAGTAGCGCGTATCCAAGGGGCGGCCCCTCGAAAAAATTTTCCTAATTGTCCCCCTTATATTTTTTTCCAAAATTTTTAAAGAATGGTTCCCCTTATGATTTTTCATCAAAAATATAAATTCTCTGAGAATTTTCAGCATAAAAACGGGCATTTTCAAAAAAAAATTTGCTCCTGCGGCGCTGTTTTTTTGCTAACTTCAAGAATTCAACAAAAATTCATTGAAAAAACAACGTAAAAGGGGAGTAAGAATTTTTTCGATTTTTGGGAAAAATTTGTAAAAAAATCATAAGGGGACACTTACAGAGGATTTATACTTCCGTCGCGCGATAGACTATAAACGCCAACTCGCGACGCGTCGCGCGACACAAAATGCACTGTCGCGACGCGATGGAAGTAGAAATCCTGCTTTATGTTTTTGGGTCCCGCGAAATTTTTTTGGATACCCTACTGAATAATAGCATAGCACGAAAATAGCACATTAACAAATTTACAATAGCGAAATTTGGATCGTAGTATCGATGAACAAACGGAAAACTTTTATTCTGATGTTTATTTATTTGATTAATTTCCTAAAAATTTAATCCTTAAAAAAGAAAAGTTGACCAGTACCAATACAAATCAAAATATTGTGAGAATTTTAGGTATCTATAAGTGTGAAAAGAGCACAAAAGATGAGTTGTTGAGTAGCACTTAAGGCTATATAATTGCACACCTTGTATTCTTTCTGGTTAAATCTGTTCTTTCTGATTATTAAATCATGCAATGATTGTTTTATGCGAGCATAACTGAACAGGAAAATAAATAACGGATTTTATAATTAAAAAAAAGTTAGTAAATCTTGCATCAAAAATTTCGTTTCAAAATGCATGATATTGCATTAATAAATGGGAATGACAATTATGTATTTTACAGAGTCGATGGTCACTCACATCACACTAGCTTTATTCTGTCAGCCAGCGATGAGTGTTGAGTTGATTTTAGTTAAAATTATCAAGTATGCGCACTTGTCGGGAATCATCTTCCACTCCTTAGATCTCCTTGTGTGCAACTAACAATTTACTCATTTGCCATACACTATCTTTGCTTCATTCTTTCCTTTCATCTCGGAATCCCCCGTAATAGTCAACTCGATACATCGCAAACTATTGAAAAGAAATAGGAAACCCGGTCGAGTGATCTTGAATTCACATCCAAGATTTATTAAAATGAAAAAGAATTTTCTGTACCTACTTAGGATTAGCCCCAAGTGACAGGGTAGTGGAAACCGGAAAATTTTTTCAAAAAAGATCCTATAGGGGTATTTTTATGCGGGGAATCGATTGCGCGCATTCCCGAAGTTTGAAAATGCTTCTCTCATCATGAACTAGGGACATTTATGGAGAAATCTCCTTAAACGCTTGAAAACAATTTTAAGCGTTTAAGGGGATTTCTTTAGCTCATGGTGAAAGAAGCATTTCCAAGCTTCGGGAATGCGCGCAATCGATTCTCCGCATAAAAATATCCCTATAGGATCTTTTTTGGAGAAAAATTAAAAATTTTCCGGTTTCAGTACCCTTTCACTTGTGGCATCTAATCCGAAGTAGTACCCGAATTTTTAGTTGCCACAATATCTGCTGAATGATGGATACAAAAAGATTGCATGTACACAGCCTAGGAGAATTGCATGCATGGTTAGTTTTATTCCCCGAAAATGATTTTGCACTTTCTAGGCTTTATCTAGAAGAGTATCCTATGAAATTTTGAATGAATTTGGCTCGGAAATTGCATATCAGACTCGCTTTGAAAAGACAAAAACTTCACGAACTCGGATGCTTTTTTTAACCGATGGTTAGTTTTTACAACAGTTGAAATGATTGTCAACATTTTCAGGCTTACTACTCCGACAAATGGCAGCAGAGAATAATCTTTCTCAATATGATGTCATAATTCTCGACGAAATTCATGAAAGGCATATCTCCGGAGATTTGCTAGTTGCCTTGCTTAGAGATTTGACTCAAAGAAGAGGAGACATCAAACTGATTCTTATGTCAGCTACAATTAATCTTGAACTGTTTACGAGTTATTTCGAAGATGCTCCAGTGATACAAGTTCCTGGCCGACTCTATCCTATTGAATTACAATACATGCCGGTCAAAGAATGGGACGTTGATCCAACCAAGAAATCGGTTAAAATTGATCATGAACCTTTTTTGAAAATACTCCAGGTATTTTCAAAAAAAAGTCATAAGATGAAGATAATTTAGATGATTGACAAAAAGTATCCTGAGAAGGAAAGAGGCGATGTCTTGGTTTTTCTTAATGGAATTTCAGAAATTACAACGGTAGCCGAAGCGCTGAAAGAATATGCAGAATTTTCCAAGAAATGGATTATTTTAATATTGCACAGGTTAGTAGTTTTTGTGTGAAATTCGAGAAAATTTCAAATTACAGTATGAGCCAAAAAACTGTACTTTTTCGTTTTTTTCAAAAAATACTTTTTCGTTTTTTTGAATATATATTTCATAGTCTGGGAAGCGTTTTCAAGGTTTTTTGATGCGCACAATCGAATTCTCGCATGAAAATACCCCTTATAGATGATTTTTGAATTAAATTTTCGCCAAAAACGTAAAATATGGATTTTTTTTATCATCCTGTACTTTTTTTAGTACACTATCAGTTGAAGAACAGAATAAAGTGTTTGACATTTCTCCAACGGGTGTTCGAAAATGTATCCTCAGTACAAACATAGCAGAAACCTCGGTGACTATTGACGAAGTCAGATTTGTTATCGATTCAGGCAAAGTGAATTT
>OZJO01001473.1:0-15478 GCA_900406225.1 Acrobeloides nanus
TGGTATTTAAAAAAGAAAATAAAGAAATTTTTTAGACGATTTATAATAACAAAAATGCAAAAACGTAAAGCTTCCAAACGGAATTGAACCCACGAATGAAAAAGATATAGCGAGGAGACTAGATGTGCTCTTAACCACTAGACCATTCTTGGATATACGTTATCACTTTCCAAATAGACTTACATACACGAATGAAAAATTTGCAAAATTAAATCGCCTATAACTCTCTCATATTACGCCGTCCGCAGCTAAATCGATCAGTTCAAAAATCAAGTCGGGTATGCTCTACAAGATGATATATTTTTCATCGGGAAACTAAGGCGTCACTTCTGACATGTCCCTTGTGAGACAGGGTCAAGTGAGCTTTTTTATTCTTTTCTAAAAATCATCTTTAGAGGGTAATTTTTTGAGAGGAATTGATTGCGCGCATTGCTGAGCTTCAAAAATGATTCCCTGATTCTGATCCAACCCTCCGGAAGATGAGTTTTAGAAAAGAATCCAAAATATCTGAATCAGAAAAGAAACAGTTGTATTGAAGAGAAAATTGCCCGAATCTTGGTCAGGTAGATTTTTCATTTTATAAAATGCTCTCAATCGATTCCTCACATAAAATTACCCCCGATAACTTTGATCAAACGGTTTTTTGTTTTAGAAGTTAGATGATGTTAAACTAAAAGTTGTGTCAGAACTTTTGCACCACCCTCTATCTTGAATTTAATGAATTCCCCAGCTGATTATTGAAGCGAGTTGAACAGTAATGATGTGTAAACAACATCAGCTAATTAAGGCTTGTTCATAAAATAGGTTCGTTTAGATTTTTTACATTTAGTTCAAAACAAGTATGAACTTTTGTTATTGTCTCTGTTGGCATTAAATATGAACTCATTTCTTAATATATCAATAAAAAACAGAGATCTCATCAGTACCAATTTTTCGCCGTCCTACATCACCTGTATTAACAATCAAGGTAAATTATGATCATTAGTGCTATAAGAAAACCTAATCCGAAAAAATTCATATGATTTTTCGCACCTTATAATTAATGTCTATATTTTTCATAATTTCAGCATACCTAGGATGTTTAATTAGAGCGAAAACGACATATGATTTTTCACCTTGCTTTCGCCTAAAATAGTTAGCGACTGGTACACAAATTATAGCTTTTAGTTCCAAACCAGCTATAATAACGTTGAATATTTTTATTTTTCATATATTAGGTTGATCGAAAAGTTCTGCGACTTTTTACATGATTTTTGAACTCGAATTTTTTTTAAAAAAGGACCATATAAAGGTAACTTTGTGCAGGGAGTCGATTGCATGCATTTGCGAAGAGTGAAAACGCTCCCTTGACCAGTGATATGAACGTGTACGGTTTTCGTGTACGTTTACATGTACGTGTATTACACGTATACGTTCATTTTTGTATGAACGTGTACTACACTTACACGAATGAACGTGTACGTGTACTACACGTACACGTTTATACAAAGTTGAACGTGAACGTGTAGTAAAATACACGTTCTTACACGATAAGAACGTGTCATGTAATACACGTTCATCATCACTGCCCTTAACCCTGTTTCAGGGAAGGCGCATTGAAGCGAAATAAACTAAAATTCGATTTTCGCTGAAAAACCGGCTGTCTAGGGGTTTTTCTAGTCAGGGAATCGATTGCGCGCATTACCGAAGCATGAAAATGCTTCCCTTACTTTGATTCAGGGAAGATGTTGGGTGTGTTGAAGCAAAAATGAACTAAAATTTGATTTTCGCCGGAAAGCCGCTTGTATTGGCAGAGAATCGATTGCCTGCAGTCCCGAAGTGTGAAATGAGGGTTTAATGTATGCCGACAAACGAAGGTCGCCACTAGTTTTCTATGAATGTGGAATATTTGGTGTATAAAGTTTTAAGAAGTGTATATTAAATAGTGAAATATAGAAGAGCCAAGCGTTTTTTCGAGTCTAGAGTACGTTTTTCGAATTTTTCGCAAAAATTACCCCCTATAGAGATCATTTTAAGAAAAAATTAATCTTACCAAATTTATATAAAAAGTATTCCTGAATCAGAGCAAGGGAAGTATTTGCGTTTCGGTAATCCACGCAATCGATTCCCAACTAGAAAAAACCCCTAGCAGCCGGTCTTCAGGCGAAAAATTGAATTTTTAGTTCATTTTCGCTTTAAAAAGCCAATTTTCCCTGAAACAGGGTCAAGGAGACGTTTTCACGCTTCGGGAATGCGCACAATCGATTCCCCGCACCAAATTATCCCTATAAAGGTCCTTTTTAGAAAAAATTTCGGGGCCAAAAATCATGTAAAAAGTCGCAGAACCATAGTTTACCAGTAGGGGGATACACCGGACCCCCAGGATGGATGGATGAATGGCCTTTCAGAGGGGGTACATGATAAAATTTTCAAAAATTTATATGATGAATGAATTGGAAGGGGGAGGGTACATGAACCCTCATGATGGATGGATGAATGACTATAAAGCGGAAGGTCCGAGGATGAGTAGTGAGGAGGTACTGTACCCCCCCCCCCTTGGTAACCTATGCGTAGAACTTTTCGATCAACCCAATATAAAGGTTTTTGTGCTTAGTTGTTCAGAGTTTTATTTTTGCCTTCGTTGTTAATATTCAAAATGCTTTTAGCTGTAAAAATGTTGGCTACCCAAGATACGGTTGTACAAAACGGTATTCCAATCGCAGTCTGGACACCAAATAATGAAGAAAAAGCAGTTCTTTATGAGACATGGAATAATGACTTTGAATTCTTATTTAATTTGGGCGCTAATGTCTACGCGCATATTTTCCAAAATAACCCAAAAATAATGGAACTATTTCCAAAAATCCATCAACATGGAGCTAAGTGGAAGGATTCTGATGATTTTCGTGTACAAGCACTACGTCTTGTAAAGGTACGTCAATGGCATTCTTCTTCCTTCCCGTGAGATACTCTATAGAAAAGCTACAAATTTGATAAAAATCTTGTAAATATTCAATTTTTAGACTCTTTCAATGTGTCTAGACAATCTGGACTATACTAACCGTGTTGTAGACAATCTATACGAGATTGGTGAACGTCACGTACAATATGCAAATCGCGGATTTACACCTGATCATTGGGATATCTTCCATGTAATTTTAAACTTATGATTATTTTAAATCATATGTTTTTAGCGAGCACTTGATATCTCACTTAGCAACCATGTTCTTACGTTCAAAGATTTGACACCTGAGAGGAAGAAACTTGCATTAGAAGCTTGGGCAAAAGTTGCAGCATTCATAATCAATCATATGAAAAAAGGATTTTTCGATAAACTTCTTCTCGAGTATAGCCATGTAGTGAGTGAAGCTAATGAAGCGAAAGAAGAAAATGAAAGAAAAAATGAAGCTGATGATGAGAAAAAGAAAGGCTTTTTCAGTCGAATTTTAGATGCAATCACTGTTACTTCGGACAAGAAAGAGGAAAGCGAAACCAAGCAAGAGAATTCTAGTGTTGGAAGTGAAAAAGAAAACAATGAGCGCCGAGCCTCTGTAAAAGAAAAGAATAAATTATCAACGGAGAAATCAAAAAATCAATCACTTTCGCCAAAAATTGAAAAGGTAGAACCAAATGGGGCTACAAAAACAAGTCAAGATAAAAAAGATGAAAAAACAAAGACTGGTACAAATCTAGCAAAACCAGCATCAGTTACTGAAGATCGATCACTTTCGCCAAAGATTGATAAGAACGAACAAAATAGGGCTACAAAAGGAAGCCAGGATAAAAAAGATGAAAAATTGAAGACTGGTACAAATGTAGTCAAACCAGCCTCAGTTACTGAAAATCGTTCATTTTCTCCAAAGATTGAAAAGAAGGAACCAAATGGGGCTACAAAGGCAAGTCCAGATAAAAAAGATGAAAAAACAAAGACTGGTACGGATCTAGTAAACCCAGTATCAGTTACTGAAGATCGATCACTTTCGTCAAAGATTGATAAGAATGAAACAAGTGGGGCTACAAAAGGAAGCCAGGATAAAAAAGATGAAAAAACGAAGACTACTACAAATATAGCCAAACCAGCCTCGGTTACTGAAAATCGTTCATTTTCTCCAAAGATTGAAAAGAAGGAAACAAATGAGGCTACAAAAACAAGCCAAGGTAAATCTGATGAAAAAACGAAGAATGATACAAATGCAGCTAAATCAGCCTCCGTTACTAAAGATCGATCACTCTCACCAAAGATTGAAAAGAAGGAACCAAAAGAGACTTCAAAAGCAAGTCAAGATAAAAAAGATGAAAAAACAAAGACTTATACAAATATAGACAAGCCTAGACAGGTTACTGAAACAATGGAAAAGCTAAATCTAAATGGCATGAAACTTACCAACGAAGTAAATAAAGACTTAAAAGACAAAGTCGCTCAGGTAATTATAATAAATTAGGCAAAATTTATATTGTTAAAATAATACTTTTGGTCATTTATTATTATTTTATTTGAACTAAAAGAGTGTTTTCCATATTTCTATCCCCTCTATCTATAATCGACTAACCTTTTGCAAACTACAGTCGACTTTCGCTAAGAACCACCATGCTAAGCCGCCATCATGGCAGTTTTTTTGACAAAAATGAGAGGAAATTCGAAATTTTAAAAACGAGTAATGCCATTCGACTCAGCTCAATGAGACGAGTAAAACTAATACAATATTGTACACATAGCTTATAGAATCACATGGCCGAGTGGTTAGCGTGACAAGATTTCACTTATAGTTCGAATCTCATCCCGAGATTAAAGTTTTCCGATTTTGATGAAAATTTTTGCATATGCCTATTTCTGATAAAACCCCAAGTACAAAAAATTAGCTGATTTGAAGAACTTTTTGAAAAATTGATTTTTCACAACGGTCTCCCAAAGGGTAAAAAGTGAAAAAAAAATTTTCTCCGATTTCGATGATTTTGGTGTCAATCGTCTTCTCTCATCGCCCCCTACAACTTTTGCGGGTTTAAATCTAACGTTATCTTCTGCACAAACATTACAAGTTTAATGTAGTAAGATTACCATCGTGTTCCCCATAGTCGAAAACTCCCGAGTACAAAAAGTCAGCGCGTTTAAGCGAAAGAATAGCTGAAAACAATTTTGAAACTAAAATAGGGTAATTTTTGTAAAAAATTAAATTTTTGACCCCTCTAAATGAATTTTCCTATAAAAATTTTGATGTCTTGTCTTGCACAATTTTTTACACAATATATCCAAAAATTAGCCAAAACGATATGTATGAAAATTTTTATGATCAAAATAGTGTCAAAAATACGGTTTTCATTGAAAAATAGGGGAATTGTTGTAAAAAATTAATTTTTTAACTGAGCCCGCTCCCCAGGGGTGGCAGCTTAGCAAGAGTCGACTGTAAATATAATTTTAGAATTCCAGTCAAACTGGTCAAAGAAAGGTTCCAGATGACATCACAAAAAACAAAGCAACTGAAAAGGAACTTAATGGCTTACAAAATGATAATAAAACCGACAAGAAAGAAAACCCTGATCCCAAATCTTCAGCTATGGTTCATAACGAAAACAAAATTCAAAAAGCTGAACATCAACTCAACCAACAAACTGGCATTAAAAAAGAGACATCGTTAAAACGTTAAATTATATTTTATGTATTTATCATTTTTTCAAATCAAACAATTTTCCAAACAGTGTTGTAAGCCCCCCTAAAAATTGGGCACTAGTATGGAATTCACATCACCGTTTTGGCGGACTTGCATCACAGGATTTTTATCACGGAATTTAGATCGCAGGATTTAAATCACCAAAATTTTTTGGAGAATACCTAGCTTGATTTGACAATCAATTTTTGGGGAAGGGGGTCTTTTCAACACTGTTTTCAACGATTATGTTTTTGAGTATGAAAACTCAATGATTGGTCAACTCAACTCCTTTCCCTGAATCAGGGTCAAATAAAATTTTTAGTGTCGCAAAAATGCGCGCAATCGAGTCCCCACATAGAAAAACCCCTAGAGGAGTCATTTTCGTAAAGATTTGACTCAGGTCCGGGTTCGAGTCCCGGTCAGGTCCGAAAACTGTTGCCCAATTTCAAAAATTACATAGATTTCCACATTCTCGGCGTGATTTAATCCGAGCTTCAAAAATGATCAAAATGAGAGCTATAAATTTAAGTTTTAAATTTTACAGATAATTTTTAAAATAAAATATTTTACTTTCTACTTACATGTATAGGGTGGCGCAAAAAAGTTCAACTTTACCATTTTTTCATGAATTTTGGACCCTTGAAAATTATTTTTTTTGAAAATTATTTTCCTAACAATGACCCTATTAGGAATAATTCGATGCGGAAAATCGATTGTGCGTATTCCCGAAGCTTGAAAATACTTCCCTGATGCGCGTAATCAATTTCCCACATCAAAAACCTCAAAAAATGAATATTTTAACATAAAAAACTAAAAAAGATGATTTTCGCTTCAATACACTGACCCTGAATAAGGATCAGAGAAGCATTTTCAAGCTTCGGGAATGCGCTCAATCGATTCCCCGCATCGAATTACTCCTAATAGGTTCATTTTTAGAAAAATAATTTTGGGGTCTAAAATTCATGAAAAAAATGGTAAAGTGGAACTTTATTGTGTCACCCTGTATATCTTCGTTACACTCAATAGCACCATATGTTAATCCGACATAAAGATAAACGCAAATTTTTTATACACATTGATAAATTCAATAAAACTCCCTTCGGTATAATTTATGATCCAAGAAATACTGAACGTCCTAAGCAATTGTTAGGCATTCGTTTTTCATTAATTCTGGCAAGGAAAATTAATGAAAGTCCATGGCAATTTTGATCTGACTTAGATGATCCCATCATTTGTTTGCTTTAGCATGAATTACAACTGGCTCGAAATTTCTTAATATTTTATAATATTAAGAAAAGTTTTAGATATGAATTTGATTCATATATCAATTTGGTTAGTTTTTATTCTGTTGACATTTACTCAATCAATTCCACAACATAAAGCTGGTGTTAAAGAAAAAGCTAAAGTAAGTTTATCTTTTTATACAGAGTGACCACAAAGTTCGGACGCGTAAATATTGGCCTAAAAAGCTGTATAAACGTATCTATATGTGCCCAAATATAGATTTATTTTAAAGAACAGGGCCCAACTTTCAACTTTTTCTTTAACAAGTTTTCAAGATTCCTTCCACGAGCTTCGCTACAGGCCTGGAGACACTTCAATAAGGCATCCACGTTCGTCGCATACTGTTCTGGAGTAATTTCATCATAAACTTTAAGAGAAAACTTGGTATAGATGTTTATATAATAAATGTGGAGCAGATTCTCAGCTTTCACATGAGTGGTCGATGAGGTCTCAAAACAATTCCTACGAGGAGCTAAGACCATTACAATAAGACGTTCACACGTCTGGAAACAGCTCATTGCAAAGTCACATTGTCGATTACACTGAATGGGACGGTACTCAATTTTGTTGGAGTGTCTAGTGTCAATTTTTGACGTGATTACGAGCCCTGTGGCTAATATGTCTCGTAGAATGATTTTTTTAGTACGCGTCGGCGGTTATATTTACTCCTCGAGTGACAAAAACCAATGGATCCGCCTGTAGCGGGCTTTTGGAGTCTAGGGGGCAAAGAAAATTTCGAAGTCAAACAAAACATGCGAGAATCGATTCCCAGGGTTACTCCACTTGTGTAAATGTAAAATATTTTACAGTGTAAATGTCTCCAAAGCCGTAGCGAAGCTCGTGGAAGGAATCTTGAAAACTTGTTAAAGAAAAAGTTGAAAGTTGGGCCCTGTTCTTTAAAATAAATCTATATTTGGGCGCATACATTTGTACCGCTTTTTAGGTCAATATTTACGCGCACGAACTTTGCTAGGGAATGCCGCTCGGGAGCGACACAAGAGAGGCCGTGCCGAAGGCACTCGGTCTCCAGGTACTTTTAAAAATACTAAAACTTTAGGGCTTACTTAAACACATCGAAGATGCCCTGAGGGATGAGGTTTTTGAAAGAATTAGAGGTAAGCTACAAAATCTGAACACAAAAACTGGTGAGAAAATCAGAAGTCATCACAAAAATCGAGAAAAACCTAAGGTTTACTTAATATTTTTATTTGTATTAAATAATTTTCATAGCACAAAGAATTCAAAAAGTTGGAAAATTTGCTTAATAGAAAACATATTTTTAAGCTCAATGATGAAAGTGGTATTTCGGAATATATGTACCAAGTATCATTTTTAGAAAATACTAGTGCCGTACTCAGGATTTTTACATGGGGGTACAAGATTTTGGTCAAAAATATAAGGGGGGACTTTTTAGACTTTTTAAAACTTTTTTGGCCCTTAGGGCACGGCGTACCAAACTGTGCAAAAAATGGAAACACCCAAAAAACTTGATAAAACGATTCTTCGCATTACTAATACGTTTTCGCATCAAATTAGGGGAGATAGAGAGACATAGATACCTGTCTCAGATAGAGGTGATCCTTCAGGTCCCCATTAGCTCGGTGCGCCTAAAATCGCTCGGAATCGTGTTTTCTGACCGCGAAACCCCCTAGAACAAGTTTCTGGCCAATTTTATAGCGTTTTTGGAGGTGTTTCCACTTTTTGCATAGTTTGATCCGCCGTGGGGGGGGGGGTACATGTATCCCCCTTTCGATACGGCACTGCAAAATACAATTAAATCTCTTATATTAGGGTGATATATTCTTGTCTGAAGAGCAACTCGATAAACTATTGACTGAAAATGGCACCAGGTTTCGAAGACAAGCTAATAAGAATCCTGCTAGTTTATGGAAATTTCCTATTCCATATTACTTTGATCAGTCTATAAGTAGGGACCGCTACGGGTTTTCAGAAATCATATCTTCAGATTTTTTCAGTCCGGAATTGTTGTAAAAACATAATTTCCACAATTAAAAACCATATTCTGAAAAACCGTGTCAAAAATGCGTTTTTCTATCAAAACTTATGATTTTTTAAAACTACCAAATCGTACATAGAACAAGCCTGATTTTCCTTTAAAAACCGTACCGAAGGGGTTTTGGGGCCAAATACAAAGTCAAACTGGCTGATTATCATATATCTACAATCCTCATATCGTAACTCAAAAAATGGCCCCGGTACGGTTTTTTACTTATGCCCGTTGTACGGTTTTTTGCTGGCCTGTGGTGGTCCCTATCTATAAGTATACTCTTTGTTGCTATCATATCATTAGGAAAATAACGAGTTTTTTGATGATTCCATCTAATCTTTTATAAAAATGACCCCATAGTGGTTTTTCATGTTTCAGGTTTTTATTTTAGCCCCAACCGTACAAGCATTGATTCGAGAAGCTCTCAAATTTTATGAAAATCATACATGTGCTCGTTTTACTGAAAGTAATACGGCATCTCCTAGATTGCGATATTTCAATGGTCCAGGATGCTATTCTATGGTAGGGATGCTTAATCAAACTGAACAAGATGTCTCCATAGGATCTGGATGTGAATATGTAATAAATGTTTTAAAATTCAGAATTTTATTCTCTTTTTAGTTTTCCACTATTGCTCATGAGACTGCTCATGCTTTGGTAAGGTGTTAATAAAATTGTTGCCTTTTAAAATTTAAAACAAAAAACTATTTTGTACACAGTATCCAAAACTTTAAAAAAAAGTCCGGCACCGTTATGGCCGAATGTGGGATTCGAACCCGGCGCTTTATTTTCGATTATCTACTTTCCTAGCCATTCGGCCATAATGGATATAACGGCGCCGGACTGTTCCTAAAGTTCCGTGTGTAGGGTGTCCAGCATCAACAATCTCGTTACGATCGAGATCTTTATGTTTATATTGACCTAGCAAACGTTGATAATGCAATGGAATATAATTATGATAAATATACGTCAGCTCAAACGGAAAACTATGGTGTTTTATACGATTATGGAAGTGTTATGCACTATGCGGCTAGTAAGTTTAGTTAAACTCATAAAAACATATTATTCTTTTTCAAGATTCTTTCGCAATTGATGACAATAAGCTAGCAATGCATGCAAATATTCCTAACTTTCAAAGCACAATGGGATCAGAAGAGGGACCTTCTTTCAACGATATTTTCTTAATAAACACTCATTATAAATGCTTCGGTAAAGATTTAGACTGCTATAAAATATTTTAAAACAAAATTAATTATAGACGCATGTCCTACAAACAATTGCAAAAACAAAGGATATCCAAACCCCAATGATTGTTATAAATGCATTTGTCCGACGGGTTTTGGCGGCAATTTATGCGATCAAAGAGACACTGGCTCAAATTGTGGTGAAACACTTCCAGTAAGATCTTCTAATTTTCCATTTATAAGTTATTGTTAGGCTTTTACAATGTGGAAAGATTTATCATATGAATCGCCTGCAAATGCCACGTGTGTTTGGCATCTTACTTCACCGGCAAATACTAAAGTTGAAATTCAAATTTTATCAGCTGGAAAAGATTGTTGGTTTGGTTGTCCTTATGGTGCGGTGGAATTTAAAATTGCAAACTTTACCAATACCGGTTTTCGGTAAAACTGTTTTTTTACTCGATATATTACTTTTTTAGATTTTGTTGTCCAGAAAATTCTGAAGAACATCCAACAGTCAGGACAGAATCAAACTTGGCCATTATTATTGCTTTTTCTCATTACAATACCCAACCGTTCCAGATCAAATATCGTTATGTCGAAACATTAGACTTTACATCACCTCCAACAACTGTAACACCTCCAACAACAAGTACTGTAACAACACCGATTGATACAACAATTCCAAGACCACCAACAACTTTGAGACCACCAACCACTTTGAGGCCACCAACCACTTTGAGACCACCAACAACTTTGAGACCACCATCCACTACAACATTTCCTATTCATACAACCTCTTCTTCTCATGTGATCACAGGTGTTTCAACTACATGTGAAGATGCTTACAGTAGTTGCCCTTTTTATTTACAACAAGGTGGATGTTCTACTAATTCTTATTACTATGAGTCAATGAAAGAATTTTGCAAGAAAACATGTAATTTATGCACTGGAGAAAGTGAACTGCTTACAACTACGACTACAACAACAAGAGCATCATATGTTACCATAGGTATAATTAAAGATTACGTTTTATTACATTGAGATATTCAATGTTTACTGTTTTTAATTATATAGACCAGAGACCGAGCATCTTCAGCGCTTGGTCTCTGGTTTTTTCTTCGTTGTGCAACCACTCGTGCACATGCAATGCTTATGACCTAAAAATACCTCAAACATTTTCAATTCACACACAAACATGACCTACCCTGGGTTCCTGTCATCGAATCAGCTCCCACGGCTGCTTTGAACGAAGTTTTCAAGTCTGGCACGTGCGACAACAATTTCATTTCCGACGAAATGAAATCGTTGTCGCATGGTTCGAGCTGGTTTCGCGTGAATCGCTGCGGAAGGACGCCACTTTTCGTGCCAATATTGTAGAATCCGTTGCCCACTTGCATGACGTCGCCTAGCAGATTCGCGCAGCCAATGTTTAGGGCAATTTTTTGGCAAACGTCTTTGAATTTTTCCTTTTCAACGTATTATACAGGGTACGTCAAAAGTTCGTGTACACTTTGTATTCGATTTCGGCGACCGCATCTCGATTATTTTAGCGTTTCTAGCGCTGATTTTTTATACGTTTTCCACATGGGGAATATAATACCGAATCTATTTTTCAATTTTGACCTAAGGGTATCCCTAATGTATTTGTTATAAAATTTCAAGTGTACACAAACTTTTGAAGCACCCTGTACTTTCTTGATGGATTGAATCGCATCTTTAAAAGTTAGTCACACAGAAATTGCACGTTTATATAAAATATACGGGGTGGTAAAAGTTAACTTTTCAAAGTAGTCGCCTAGGTACAAAATTAAATTGTCGGCTCGAAAATTTCGTTATGTTTTTGGTTTTCAAGCGCAGCATTTTTATATCAAACTTTTTAGCTCCATCAGATTGTGTTGACAGTTATGACGGCTGTTCTTACTACGCTTCAATGGGTTATTGTGCAGCTAGCGCAGAATATCGATCCTCGATGGAATTTTATTGTCGACGTACTTGCAACTTCTGCAATTTACCAGGCCAAAGCCCACCAATTGCTGGAGGCACACCATCCACCGTTATACATTCGGCTACTTGTGTAGACTCGAATAACTATTGTTCTCATTATGCATCCTATGGTGATTGTAAAGAAGATTCAACTTATAGACAATGGATGGAAGATTTTTGCCCAAAAACTTGCGCATTTTGTTAGATTAATAATTTTATTGTATAAAATATAATTTTTGAAATAGAAAAAATAATTTGGTAATTTTTTACAAAGGCTTTGTCATTAGATAAACATAGTCACCTTTAGCATCGTCTAAAACTTGAATGCATCCCGCTGTTCTTGTGAGTGTAGAAAAAGAGAATTCTGCTGGATCTCCTTCTCCAACCACATATAGTTTCTTTTGTTTTGGATTTGAGGCATATGCCATAATAACTTTGTAGTGTCCGGATATTCGCTAAAAGAATTTTAAAATATTAATTTTGTACTCTCCCCCTCATCCAGTACCGTAAGCAGAAACTCGATGAGTTAGTTTCAAACTAAGTTAGTTTAAACATCACGGATTCTACTAATATAAACGTGTAATGTTTGTTTGTCTGTGTGTCCAGTCGATCTCGAAAAAGCTTGATTTAAACCGACAGTGCCATGTCAAAAGTTGTAGGGAATGAGAGAAGACGATAGATACCAAAATCATCGAAATTGGAGACAAAGAATTTTCTTCAAAAAAAGGTTAGAAATAGCTAAATTAAAAAAAGAATGGATTAATTAAAAAAAGTATTAGTAATAACTAATACATTTGTAACGGGGACGTCGCTCGTGAGTGCCGCTCGGATTTACAACCCCGAGCGCTTGGCTCCCGGTACTGAAATCTGGATAAATTCCTCCGGGAAAATCTCAACCCTGCTGCTGAGGCACCATTTAAGCACACTCTTTTGTACCTCAACAATTCTAGTCAATAATTTTTTATAGTCCTGTTGAAATACTCTATACGCTTCGTTTATGATCGAAGAAAGTTGAGCTTGATTTCTGCAGGATGTCATAGTTTGAGCAATATGTTTGGACGCTTCTTAAATTATTTATTTTAAAAAATTATTTAAATCTTTTAAACCTTTGATGATTTCATCGCCTCTCCTTCCATAATCAGAAGTTGTCGTTTTAACTGATCCTCTCAAAGGAAGTGAACAAGAATTTTTAAGAAAAATAGAAATAAATAATAAGAAAACAGAGAGATGCATTTTGTTGTAATCTTCACTGAACTGCAACCTATAAGGTCATGAAAAAAGGAAGAAATTTTATTCAGTATTTAGGGAAACTGACAAGAAAATGTTTGAAAACAAATAAAAGAACCTGTTTTTTATTTAATTTTGTAATTTTTACTTGTCACGCAGACATGCCTTCTGCAGGTGCCGCGCCCTCAATCCCCCACAAGATCTTAATCACCCCGCGAGCCCTTAACTTGCCACGAGATCTTAGTCTCCCCCCCCCGGGGCTGCGCGGAACCGAAGAAAAAGCATCCATGAGCCTGCAAATACAAACAGAAACTTTTGAAATAGTTTTTAGTAGGTGTGACAAAAGACTGCATTCCAATCTTTTGTCACACCTATAAAATATATAAAAACGGTCTTTTGTTACACCAAAAAAGGTGTGATGAAAGACCGAAAGTGTGACAAAAGATGTTGTGACAAATGATAAAATGACAACTAATGTTCCCCCAAATACAGGATGTTCAAAAAGTCTTTGCCGATTTGAAATCATCATATCTCAGCGAGTTTATGCCCATTTTTCTTCATCGAGGTGTCGTTGTAAAGGTCATAACTTGGGTTTTTAACTGTAATAAAAGTATTTTTGTATGACACCATACACTGCTATATTTCCTACAAATACTGATATTGGCCAAATTTTCGGGAATGTCGAGTTATTATTAGCAGTCGTCAACTCCGCTTTTTTCTGCCATTTAGGCTTAAAAACTTAAAATACACACAACACACCCACACAGCAAACACACAACATTGAGTCACGTTACTGAAAACATAAATGTGACTAAACAAAAAACACAAAAAATCGAAAAATTTCAATCGACTCCAAAAACTTAAAAACCTTGACTAAACACGCCTACACACCACCAGAAACAACTTTTCTTTTGATCATGACCTTTAAAAACTTCACCATAATTCTGAGCGTTACGCACAACCAAAATACTATAAGAAATTAATAAAACTGAAGTTAATTTTTTTTTATCATGACTTCTTAATATAAAACAAAAATTTTACGTTAAAGGACCAGTCAACTCGGAAAAAAGTTGCCATAATTGGTATGTACATGGAAAGTTTGTAAAATTTGGAGTATTTTTTGTTTTTACGGCATGTTCTGAATCGTTGTAGTTTTTGAGATAATCGCGTGTGAAGTTTCGACTGTGTATTACAACGAAAGCTTGTACATAATTGTCAAATCCCTGAATCAATCAAAATCTGTGTATTGACACGATTGGTCGATTTTTTTTAAAAATAAATCGAAACTTCACACGCGATTATCTCAAAAACTACAACGATTCAGAGCATGCCGTAAAAATAAAAAATGCTTCAAATTTCATGAACTTTCCGAATATAAATGTTACCAGATAATCTGATCCGACCGGAAAATCAGATTTTCCTAGGATAATCTGATCCGGTTTTTATGAATTATCTTATGAAGATCTGATCTTCCGGCTGGATCAGATTATCCGGTAACATATACAAATTATGCAACTTTTTTTCGAGTGGACTGCTCCTTTAAAATATTATAACTTTGCAACTTCATTCTGAGTAACATTTTTTGAGGTATCACTTATGCTTTTACAAGAATCTATAGCTGCTTCATGAAAAATGTTTTTAAAAGGTTTCATCTTTTTGTAAAATATTATCCATAATGCTATTGTAAAGCTTAGTACAACAATTTCCATAATCCACGTTATTTCTGGCCCATAATGATCAAATAATGTCGAAACAATTATTGGTCCAATAGTCCTTGCTATTGAACCAACCATAAATAGGATTCCTGTCATGGTACCCTAAAAGTTTTTACTTTCTTAAAAAAATAAATACTAAATTTTGCCTGTCTTATATTACCAAGCACTTTGCTATACAAAATATTATTTGACGAAAATGCTCCTCCGAATCCCATACCCATAATTACAATCATAGAAAATCCATATAGAACCAGGGGGACTTGATGAGTCGATGGACACCATGAATAAGTTTGAGTGTAGCAACCAGAAATTTCTGTCGCTGTTTGATTCGCATCTAATTTATTTAAATTTTTCATGTTAATTTTACTTACGATCACTGTTGTCCCTGTACCAACTTTTTTTTAAACTGTGCTGTTCTGTACTGTACTATAGTGCAGTACAGGTTCTATG
>OZJO01001473.1:17891-44266 GCA_900406225.1 Acrobeloides nanus
TGGCGATTTTACTTAATTTTTGTTATAAGCCCTTTTCGGAAAGAACAAGGAGAACTTGACCGAATCGGTCACTTGACCGACCTGGTCACTTGGCCAACCGGTCACTTGGCCAACCAGTCACTTGGCCGACCGGTTATTTGGCCGATCCGGTCACTTGGTCGACTGAATTTTTGTACTTGGGCTTAGGCCTATGCTTAGGCTTGGGCTTAGGTCTACGCTTAAGCTTAAACTTAAGCCTAGGCTTAGGCTTGGGCTTAAGCCTAGGCTTAGACCTAACAAGGGACATTCACCAGGTGATACTCCTAGTTTTTTTTAAAAACGACTTTAACTGATTCTATAGGCTCTTGAAGTTACGAAAACACCAAAATTAGAGTTCCTTAGTTCGATTAAGGGGGTAAAATTCGAGTTTTTATGCCAAAAATAGCGTTTTCTTTGAAATTAAGGGGCCACCAAAAACACCTTTATTTGACTTCTTTCGTCGAAATTTCGACATTTTCCACCGTTTTGGCTATGGCAAACATTTTCTAAGTGTTTTTAGAAAAAGTTGAAAATTTTTGAAAAAATTGATTTTTTGGGGTCTATCCATGGGGGTCCAAAAAATCAATTTTTCCAAAAATTTTTAACTTTTTCTAAAAACACTTAGAAAATGTTCGCCATAGCCAAAAACGGTGGAAAATGTCGAAATTTCGACGAAAGAAGTCAAATAAAGATGTTTTTGGTGGCCCCTTAATTTCAAAGAAAACGCTATTTTTGGCATTTTTTGGCATAAAAACTCGAATTTTACCCCCTTAATAGAACTAGGGAACTCTAATTTTGGTGTTTTCGTAACTTCAAGGGCCTATAGAGTCAGTTAAAGTCGTTTTTAAAAAAACTGGGAGTATCACCTGGTGAATGTCCCTTGTAAGTTTAAGCCTAAGCATAGGCTTAAGCCTAAGTCCAAGCTTAAGCCTAAGCTTAGGCCCAAGCTTAAGCTTGGGCTTAGGCCTAAGCCTAAGCCACTTATGACGAAAACCTAACCAGAGAGATAATCAATAAACTATTAGTTCTTTTTGGCGTCATACAAGCAAGAATTTTACCACAAAGAATCGAATTCAAATTGAAGTACAAAAGTTCAGTCGGCCAAGTAACCGGTTTAGCCAAATGACCGGGTCGGCCAAATGATTTAGTCGGTCAAGTGATCGGTCGACCAAGTGATCGGTCGGCCAAGTGACCGGAAATCAAAATTTTTACCAGATTTTGTTTTATTCATCCACAAGCCTAATAAAGGAGAGCTAAAAGCCTGACCCAAGCTATACGCACCAGTTATAAAACCAAAAAATGTTGCGGTTGCATCTTTATCAATCTTAAAAAGTTTTATTAACATTTTAATTTGCCTACTTACAGTGTTCAAATAAGGCCACATTGAAACAAACATCATAGAAAATTGAATACCTTCTAGAAAAATAAACAGTGTGGCCAAATATACTGAGACCCATGGTGTTTTTGGTTTGCTAAAATATATATAATATATAAAAATTTATAAAATCATTTTTACTCTTCAATTTTTGTGTTGAAAGAATTTTTATCAAGTTTACTCCGACAACAAATCATGATGTATTGTTATTTTGAAAATATGGATTCACAAATCAATTAACCTCTATTTTATCAATAGATTGTATGATATTGAAACTAATCCCTTTCAAAATAAATAAGTGTTCAACAAGCTAAATCAAAGAACCACTAACATAATTTATGCTACCGGCTGATTATTGTCTTGATTTTGTTACCATTTGTAACCATTTATATCATCATATGTTGAACTCTGATTTATTATCTACGTTTTTTTGTTCAAAGGTACAGGCCCAGAATGGGCTCATTAAGGCATGACTATACCTTTATGGTCACTATCCCCGTTTTTTGACCCGCTGAATCCAAAAATGACGATGAAAAATTCTGAAAACCTCATCCTCATGCCTAAAAATTTGTATGAAAATGGGTATATTGGGCCATTTTAGCTCTATTTTAGAGCATTTTAGGGTTAAAAATCACCTAAAAATAATTTTTTTACGGGAAAATTGCATAATTTACCGTTTTCCATCATGCCCGACAACTTCCAACGGTTTTTAGAAAAATTTTAAAAAAATTTTGAAAATAGGCCTATTAGGCCTAAAAATAGAAATTATTTTTAGGTGATTTTTAACCCTAAATGCTCTAAAATAGAGCTAAAATGGCCCAATATACCCATTTTCATACGAATTTTTAGGCATGAGGATGAGGTTTTCAGAATTTTTCATCGTCATTTTTGGATTCAGCGGTTCAAAAAACGGGGATAGTGACCATAAAAGTATAGTCATGCCTTAATGAGCCCATTCTGGGCCTGTACCTTCAAATGTAAAAAAGTTATCCAATAATCGAAAAATTCGACAAGGTTCTTGAGATAATGACAAACCATTGATGTGCACACTTAGCTGAGACACCCTGTATATATTTATATATACAGGGTGTCCCAAAGTTTTTTACGCTAAAAAATGATTATAACTTTTTTCAAATAAATCCATTTCGATAATTCTTTTTTTATTTTCATCCAGAGACAATAGGAAACGACTCCTGGCAAAAAAAATCGAAAAAAAATTTTCGGAAAAAATTTTTTGCTTGGTCCTCAATTTTTATTAAAAAATAATCGCGCAAATACAAATGGCTTCAGGAGGGAGTCAAACATGTGCCTTCTGCATAGGATTACGAGAGCAAAACCATTCAGCTAAGCAGCCTATTTTAATTTGACTTTTAAAATTGTATTGAATAATAACCTAAGGGGGGGACCAAGCAAAAAAATTTTTTTGAAAATTTTTTTCGATTTTTTTTGCCAGGAATCGTTTTTCTATTGTCTCTGGATGAAAATAAAAAAAAGAATTATCGAAAACGGATTTATTTGAAAAAAGTTATAATCATTTTTTAGTGTAAACAATTTTTGGGACACCCTGTATATAAAATGTTTGCATAGTATTTTCGTATTCTATATTCAGTAGTCTCCATTTGTTTATAACATTTTTTTAGTCAATTAGTTAGCTTATGGTTCACATTATCCTGGGAAAAGCATCCGCCTAAATAAGTGCCAAAAAAATCTTTTTATTGTCATTCGCACAAACTAGAAAATTTTATTGGCTGTTTTTCACAATATAAATTCTTAATTTCTTAATAATAATGACTTTGTATCGATTACTTCTCTTTTACTCTTTTGATAGTGAAAATATTCTTTGATTTTATGATAGAACATATTTATATTCATCAGTAGAAAGTTATTACTTTTTAGGGGCCATTAAAATGAGATTAAAGACTATTCGTTTATTATGTGACAGTATTTCTAAACAAAAGTATTTTTATACTAATAAATTAGGTCTAAAATTGGTCAACCAAAATGAGCAATTTTTTGCAGTGCAAGCTGGAGGAACTTTGTTGGAATTTGAGCATCAACCTGGTTTTATTAAACAAGGATATTATCATTTTGCATTTAATATTGTACCAACTTTATTAGAAGTAATCCTACTACATTAAAGGGGGAGGGACGTTTATTGGGGGTTATTGTCAAAATTTTTTTTCTAAAAATGACTCTATTACCCCTAATTTTATGTGGAGAATCAATTGCGCGCATTCCCGAACCTTGAAAACGCTTTCCTGATTCAAGGAAAAAGTTGACAAAAATGCGATTTTCGACCAACAAATGCCATGTTTGATGGCTAGATGTCGTTTTTATGCTTCGAAATCGTGCGCAATCGATTCCCCGCATCAAACTACGTAGGAAAAGTTGGTTTTCCCTTGAAAAAATAGAATTTTTCAGATTTTCGATTTTTTTCGTGGCAGTATTCGCAAGAGGAGGGCCGTTTAGAGCGAGTTATCGTCAAACAAATTTTTTCTAAAAATGACCCTATTACCCCTAATTTTTGCGGAGAATCGATTGCGCGCATTTTTAACATATGAAAACGCTTTTCTGACCCTGATTCAGAGAAAAGTTGGTTTTTGGCGCGAAACTTGAAGAGGGAAGTTAGAAGTATCAAGGAAGGGAGATGGTGCTCGGAGTTACAATCCCCCTAGCGCGGAGCGCCTGGTACTAAATTTTTAGCTAAACTATTTTTTCTAAAAAAAGTTCTTAGGCAGCTGTAATACACTTTCTTGGTCCTAGAAATATTCCAGTACTTAAAAACAAAAATGATACATATACTGATTTCCCAGATTGGAATGCAAAATCAGTATATTTTATTGATGCGGAAGAAAATATTCTTGAGTTTATTGCTCGTTATAATTTGGATGAGCCAACACATGATGCAACATTTAATATTGAACACATCAAATGTATTAGCGAAATCGGCATAGCCGTGAAAGAGACTCAAAACTTTGCAGAAACTGTTAAAAAGCAAATGGGTAAGTTAGTCTCACTTTTTTGCCTAAAATGCTTATCTTTTAGATGTTCAAATTTGGCGCGATTATGGTGAAACGTTTAAGGCAATTGGTGATGAACATGGTTTGTTGTTAGATGTTAAAGAAGGTCGGGCTTGGCTTCCAACTATAGACCATTTTAATGGGCATTTACCCACTGAAGTTACAATTGAAGGCCCAGGAAAAAATTTTACATATGAGGATGTTTATAGATTTAAATATACTAATCAATAAAAAAGAGATACACTCTGTTACATAAATATAACCATCTCTCTCAAAACTAAGCCTAAGGGCCTAAGACCTAGGCCTATGCCTAAGTCTAGGCTTAAGCTTAGGCCTAAGCTTAATTGGGGTCCTTTGGCGTGTTCGGTGCCCCGTTCGGCGTGTTCGGCGCAGTCGTACTTTTACAAATTGCCCCTCTTCCTGAGTATATTTTACCATCTCCTGAAAAAAATTTCATCGAAAATGGTTTTTCCTAGCAAGATAAAACACGGCGCGTCGACTTATTACTAGGCCTGATATATAATAATTATAAATAAGTTAAATTATTCTACACATATTTTGTTAATTTCTTCTCTAGCAAAAGGTTCATCTGGTATCGCTTGTAAATAACCATATTCAGAAGTTGCATTTTCTAAAATTTCAGTCAATATGCTACAGATATCCCTAAAAGTTGGCCTGTCTTCTGGTTGATACTTCCAACACTTATCCATTAATGAATAGCTAAACTTAAAATATGATTAACTAAAAACTTGGAGCATTACATTTCATCAGGACAAAATTCTGGCTTTGCTAATCGAGCACTTCTTTCAATATAATTTAAGAGTTCTAGCTGCTCTTGTGATGCANTTGGAGCATTACATTTCATCAGGACAAAATTCTGGCTTTGCTAATCGAGCACTTCTTTCAATATAATTTAAGAGTTCTAGCTGCTCTTGTGATGCAAATGGAACCTCGCCTAATGAGAACAGTTCAAAGAGCAGTATTCCATAAGACCACCTAAAATTTCTATTAAAACAAATATGTTCATTATTTATCATTACACGTCACTCTTAAAAGAAAATTCATGCAACTTTAAAGACTCTGGTGCCATCCACCGAATTGGTACTTTTCCTCCTTGAGCAGAATATAACGAATTTTCTTGAATTCTGCATAGTCCGAAATCTCCGACCTAAATAATTGTGAATTAACCCTATCAATACCATTGAATTTTTCGATTAAGTAAAATTGAGTTTTCTCGTGAAGGACAAAAATTTTTTGATGCGGTCCTTTTTCAAAAGTGGTCACGATTCTTGGCGTATCTTATACACATGTTTTCGTATTAATACACAAGCGGCTTCTATTTTTCGGGGGGGGGGATGTTGGACTTCTCACAAAACCAGCTTAAATTTTTTCATGGGTGTACTGGCACTTTTGTTTCTATACATTTTTTGAATTTTAACCTATTTTTTAAACTTTAAAAAATCATAGAAAAAAAGTACGCATCAGTTTGGCCTAATTCTTTTACATTTGAAAGAGGACCGTCTGAGAAAAATTTTTTTTTAATTTCGAGTGAAAACTCTTCAAAATGAAAAAGTTTCGCTGGTTTTTGTGCGAAAGTCAAAAACCGCATGTACACGAAAAAATAATAACCACTTGTGTATTGACACGAAAACATGTGCATAAGATGCGCTAATAATCGTAACCACTTTTGAAAAAAGAGCTCATCAAAAAAGCTTTTGTCCTTCACGAGAAAACTCAATTTAATTTAATGAAGCGGAAATTCAATGGTATTGATAGAATTAAATAAAGTGCAAAGATTCTTACTTTACAGACGTTATATCCATCTACAAGGACATTTCTGGCAGCTACATCCCGGTGAATGACACCTTTGGTATGCAAAAATTGCTATAAAATAATTATGTAAAACATAATTTTGTTTACCAAGCCATCGCTAATTTGCCATGAAAATGCTACAAGATCTTTAATTTTCAGTCCTTGATTCATTACCGATCCCTAAAAATTGTAATTTGGATGATTAAAAGATCAGTCCAGTAAGTACAATCATATTAAAAAAATGATATATTCGGAAAGATCATGAAAAATGGAGCATTTTTTGTTTTTACGTCATGTTCTGAATCGTTGTAGTTTTCGAGATAATTGCGTTTGAAATTTTCAATTTGTGTACAAGCTCTTCGTTGTAATACACAAACTAAAAAAGTGTTGCATTACAACGAAGAGCTTGTAACAAATTCAAGATTTCGAACGCAATTATCTCGAAAACTACAACGATTCAGAACATGCTGTAAAAACAAAAAATGCTCCATTTTTCATGATCTTTCCGAATATATCATTTTTTCATATGATTGTAACTTACTGGACTGGTCCTTTTAAAAGTTACATTAATAATTTCATTCTTTTTATTTCTAATTAGATGTAACAAATCGCCTTGAGAGCAATATTCTACAATTAGTAATGGTCCTCTTTCATCTTTTACATATCCTAGCATGCTGATCACATGTGGATGATAATTTAATGACTTCATGAATTGTATCTCCTTAAAATTTCATCTTTAAAAGATATTCTAGAATTTTTAAACCTGCAAGAAATCCATCTTTGATAAATCACTAGCAAATGCTGGTAAGACTTTTGCAGCTACTTCACAATTACTAAACCTATTGACGGCAATTAAGTTAGGATAGACTTGTTTTATAGGAGCATCACCTTTTATATGACCTACACAAATATACAAATTTTATTTCTCTATCTAAACTACCTTTAAAAACATTACAGAATGCTCCGGTACCAAGTTTTTGATCATACTCTATAAACAGATTACGCTTTTTGAGTAACCAGGGATCAATGCTAAAATTTTTTTAGTAAATTTAAAACAATTGAAATCAAGATTGGAGTGTAACTTTTTATCTAAGCGAAAACTTGCTATAGGTGTTTATATAAAAGTTGTAGCGCTGATCACCAACTTTCTTTTTAGTTGTCAACCATATCTCAAATAAATTCCTACGAAGAGTTATGGCTGTTACAAAATTTGCATATGTCTACAGTATCTTGAATTGTCGACTATAGTGAACCTGTTCTAAAATTTTACCTTTTTGACTCTATCGATTCTTCCACATTTTTTTCATTTCCATAAGTACTAGTTGATTCCTTCTTTATTACGTTTTCAGCATTATTATTCGCAAATATCTTTTCCAATCTTCGCTTTCTTCTATATATTATCACTGCCAATACGGCTACTGATAGGATGATGATTAACAAAGGAATCCCTATTCCAAGGACTATTCCAAGAACTACTTTTGGATTCCATCCTTCTAAAGATACAAGATAGATTATTCTTTTTAATAAAACCATTACTTTTAGCTTGATTCATGAAAGAAGGATGAGGAGGAGGAGGTGCTACACATCCACCAGGAATTCTATCATGGCAAGGATCATTTGGATTATATAGTTCATCTGGGGTGTTCCTTACAATTTGTGCACATTCTGGTAGAATATATCCATTTAATGGTTTCAACGCTTTAGGGCTACAATCAATTATAGTTGGGGGTGGTGGAGGGTTTCCATTATGCGGAGGTGTGTTGCGAGTCGGTGGCGGGGGTTCACGAGTTGGCGGTGGAGGCTCGGGGGTAGGAGGAGGATAGTTATGTCCATATTGGTAACCATTATTAGGAACATTATTAATCATAGATTGAGAATTGATAACGCACCCATCCCAAATTATAAATAAAAATATTAGAATTTTCATAAAATTATTTAAAAAATTTGCTAGTTTTTTTAAATGAACAAAATCGTTTTTGTAATAATTTCAGGAAGTTCACACATTGAGCTTATATGCAAACAGCTTTGTGGGTGTGTGTTGTTTTCAGCTCGGATTGTATATTTGATCTTTCAAGCATATAATCTATGAGCCCAAAATATGTAATTTTTTAACTTAGGGTTGGTAAATAAAGATTTTTGGAGTTCGTTTACATGGGGGATTTTTGTGATTTTTTGACCCACGTGATTTTTTTTCAAAAAATTTTTTTTCCGAGTTTCTTCTAAAAATCGACTTTTTAGGATAATTTCTAGGCGAAAAATCGATTGCGCGCATTTTCGGAGCATGAAAAATTAAGTTTGACCCTGAAAATCAGGGTAGCATTGCGTTTCAATACGAAAATTTTTTCCGATTTTCTTCTAAAAATCGACTTTTTAGGGTAATTTCTAGGCGAAAAATCGATTGCGCGCATTCCCGAAGTTTGAAAATGCTTCCCTGATTCAGGGAAATGAGTTTTTTTATATTGAAGCGAAAATATGAAAATTTTGGATTTTTCTTCTAAAATCATCGTTCTAAGGGTTATTTTATGCGAGAAATCTATTCAGCGCATCACCGAAGCGTTGAGGTAGAAATATAATTTTTCAAGGACGATGATCAAAGATGCATTTTGACGCTTCGGGGATGCGCTGAATCGACTTCTTGCATAAAATAACCCTTAGAACGATGATTTTAGAAGAAAAATCCAAAATTTTCATATTTTCGCTTCAATACACACATCTATTTCCCTGAATCAGGGTCAAGGAAGCATTTTCACGATTCGGGAATGCACGCAATCGATTTTCGCCTAGAAATTATCCTAAAAAGTCGATTTTTAGAAGAAAATCGGAAACAAATTTTTTGAAAAAAAATCACGTAGGTGGCCCCCCAGGTAGACGAGCTCCAGACTTTTTAATAAACTTTATTTTCCACATATATACAAACACAATTGCACAGGGTGTCCTAGCACAACCTAGCAGATAAGAAAATTCGATATCTCAACAACGATAAAAGATTTTCACAAATGGTTTTTTAAGTTTCTTCATGAATCATCCCGTTGTTTGTGAAAATATGTTAACAATTTTTGAATAAGTCTGTGCATTGAAGCGAAAACTTGAAATTTTTTCCTTACAGAATTTTTAAAAAGTAACATGCCATTTTGTAGAGCGCATCAAAAAACGGTAGTACCTCAATTTTTGTGAAAATCGGAGATACCCTTTTCGATAAAATTCAATTCAAAGTTTGTTAAAAATGGCCGAAAACTGCATAAATTAAAGGACCAGTCTAGTAATTTACAATCATATGAAAAAATGATATATTCGAAAGATGATGAAAAATGGAGCATTTTTTTGTTTTTACGGCATGTTCTGAATCGTTGAGTTTTTGAGAAAATTGCGTTCGAAATTTGAATTTGTATACGAGCTCTTCGTTTTAATACACAAACTTTTTTGAATTTTTTGCGGAAAAATTTTTGCATCAATTTTTTAAATTTTCATAAAATGAGCATTGTAGCTATAATTTTTTATTGCTAAAAAAATTAGGGTTCAAAGATACCCTCATCATTTGAAGTTGACGATAAGTTTTAATGAAAATTTTTAGACAACTCGAAATATGTAACAAGATTTTGAAACATGTAACATGCTTTCTTGAAGGAAACATGCTACATGTTTCAAAACTGTTACATGTTTTGGTTTTTCTAAAAATTTTCATTAAACTTGTTACACATCTTGACAAAAGTTGCTAGTTAGACCAATATCTACAAAAAAGTCTTTGATGTGTTTCAAGTTTATTCAATATTTAAAAAAAATATTAGATGTTTAAAACATGGAACACAATTTCGACCCAGCTCTAACAATAACCATTTATTACACAACAAAGTTTTCTCAGCTTTTAAACGTTATGCCTTTTACGACCTCTCAAGTAACAATATTCGGTATAAGTAACTCTAGTCATTATGATTTGTGCCCCAAGCATGAACATGATGTATAAAACTCCTAATAATATTCTCAACTGATTATCTAAATGATTTTTAAAAAATCGCTATTAGTAAATTCGTTACTCAATTTAGTATCTTGATCCATATCTACTTTTTGAAGCTTAAATACCATAACACACAGATAAACTAACAAGGGAGGTCCACCAGTTAATGGTGCGATTTTCCAAAAAGTCAATTATACAGTAGTTATTTAGTAGTTATTTAGAGTACCATGAAATATGTTAAAAAAAGTTTTAGCTATCACTTCGCGCTTTTCGAAGAGTTATATTCCTTTTAGTGATTTTTAGGGTCAAAATTAGGGTGACAAAAGTTGCTAGTTAGAAAAGATACCCTTATTTTACAGTAAAAAATTGTTTTCGGTAAGTCTTTTTTACATCTGTTAGGTTTGGAGTCAAGGTAGTAACGTTACTACCTTGTCTCTAGTATGTCAAGGTAGTAACGTTTTAGGCCTTAAGCCTTAGGCTTAGGTCTTAAGCTTAGGTCCGTTTTTAGCCATGAAGACAAAGGTTTGAAACCAAAGTTAATGTATCATAATTTGCGTCTTTTCACCCTCTAACAGATGCATAAAGGCTTATCGAAAAAGCTTTTAGCTGTAAAAAGTTATGAGAGGATATCTTTGAACCCCAATTTGGACCCAAAAATTCACTAAAACGAACATAGCTCTTCGAAAAAGCGCGAAGTAGCAGTTAAAACTAATTTTTTTCAACTTATTTCATGGTACTCAAAATAACTATATGACCTTTTGGAAAATCGCACCATTAACAGTGCACCTCCCTTTTAAGCAAACGATTAAATATATTTGTGCAAACAACTAAAATTGTTGAAAATCAGTCAGAAAATTGAAAAATTACCGCATATACTAAAAATATGACAACTAAACGAAAATATTTCTTCCAATGAAATACCCCAACCCATAAAGCTGGCGATGCTATTAAATAACAACTAACATTGATCATCCAAAAAAATTCCATAAATGGCGAGCTAGAATCCTTTGATTGTATTAGGACTATTAAAGATATAAACATAAGTATTAAATTAAGGCTAGTCATTACTTTAGAAAAAGTCTAAAATACATTATAGTTTTAGATATACTTAAAAACATACATGAATATGCACTTTCCTACAAAAAACTTTAAAATCCGTATGATTTGGATCGAATTGATTATCATAAGTATATCCGATCCTGAAGATAGAATCGAAAAAGGTTAGCTAAAACTTTTAAGATTAAAAATTATGCCAATTTAATAGGTAAATGAATTAAGTGATTTCTCACTCTTCATATTTAGTCTCCAATCGATTATGAGATTATTTTGTAGACACATTCAAAAATTTTATAAAACTAGCCCGAATCCGCGCCTGTCGGCGCGGATTTCAGCCCAATATTTCTTCATTTTAACACACAAACAAGTAACAATCTCAACATCTCTCCCTCCACCAGCCCGTCCCTTCCCTCACTAACTTCTATGTCCTTTTCTGCTCCCCAATTCCCCTTTCTCCTTCCACTTCCAACCATCCCCCCAACACATCTTCCTCCCCACCCATCTCTTCCCTTTTCCTTTCTCAATTTCCACCACTCCCTTTACCACCACATCCCTCTCTTCCTCACTTTTCTCACCCCCTTTCACACATCCCCCTTCCATTATCCTTCACAGCAAAAAATCGATTTTTGACATTAAAAATGATTTTCCAAAAAATTGATGTTCTGAGCTCGTCTACATGGGGGGGGGGGGCCACCCACATGATTTTTTTTCAAAAAATTTTTTCTCGAATTTTTTTTCTTCTAAAAACCGACTTTTTTAGGGTAATTTCTAGGCGAAAATCGATTGCGCCCATTCTCGAAACTTGAAAAGGTTTCTCTAACCCTGATCAGGGAAATAAGTGTTTTTATTTAAGCGAAAATATGAAAATTTTGGATTTTTCTTCAAAATCATCGCTCTAAGGGTTATTTTATTCAAGAAATCGATTCAGCGCATCCCCAAAACGTCAAAATGCATCGTCCTTGAAAAATTATGTTTCTACCGCAGGTTTTGGGGATGCGTTGAATCGATTTCTCGCATAAAATAACCCTTAGAGCGATGATTTTGAAGAAAAATCCAAAGTTTTCATATTTTCGCTTCAATAAAAAACACTCATTCCCCTGAATCAGGGTTAGAGAAACCTTTTCAAGCTTCGAGAATGGGCGCAATCGATTCTCCGCATGAAATTACCCCCATTTTGAGGGAAAGATTTCAAAATTTTTCGATTTTCTCTTCAATACACACATCTATTTCCCTGAATCAGGGTCAAGGAAGCATTTTCACGATTCAGAAATGCGGGCAATCGATTTTTCACATAGAACTTACCCTAAAAAGTCGGTTTTTAGAAGAAAATTGGAAAAAAATTTTTTGAAAAAAAATCATGTGGGTAAAAAAAACCCCCATGTAGACGAGCTCCTGATGTTCTAAAATGTTGTTCCCTATGAAATTTCACGTTGATTAAAAAAGAAAAAATTTTAAACAGGAAAAAGGTTTAGCTACTTGCAAAATAGGGGTACATGGCTGATTTTAAAATAAAATTTATTAGTTTTTTATATGAAAATATTCGTTTCTGGGGTTTTTCGATGCGGAGAATCGATTCTCCGCATCGAAAAACGCGTATTCCCGAAGCTTCCAAATATTCCGTGATGTGCGCAATCGATTCCCAGCATTGAAAAGCCCTAGAAGCTAGTATTTTAACATAAAAAAATTTAAAAAGTTGATTTTCCCTTCATACATTGATCCTGAATCAGGGGCAGGGAAGCATTTTCAAGCTTCGGGAATGCGCGCAATCGATTCTCTGCATCGAATTACCCCTAATAGGATCATTTTAAGGGCAGTATAACTTGTCGTACAATTGTGGTTTATACGAACTTTTCGTACGGTACTTTTCGTACGATACTTTTCGTATGGTACTTTTCGTATGAACCTTTCGTACGAACTTTTCGTTGCCTGATTATCAATAAAATCCGTTTATTGACACGAAAAAAATTTAAACCAAACTGAATTTTATTGATAATCAGGCAACGAAAAGTTCGTACGAAAAGTTATACTGCCATTTTAAGGAAATAATTTTTGGGTCCATGAAAATGGTAAAGTAGAACTTTTTTGCACCCTGTGCTATTATATAAAAAATTTACAAAAAAGTACCGTTTTCGTTGGATTGTATATATTATTTTCAACATCATTTGTTTCATTATAACAATAATCAGTACATAAAATACACATAACTATATAATTTTATACAAGATATCTATAAATTTCAAATATAATAAACAAAGCTATATATTTCAAAACTTAGGTCGTGTTAAAATTGTACTATTGTGATCAAAAAGGAATCAAATCTCTTAGTTTAAGTCGCATTAAACCACTCTAAGATAACAAATGTGTGCTCTTTTTGTGGAACACAATGAAAATGCAAAAATTTTAAATTTCAAAATTTTAAATTTTTATTATTTGATCTTTAAAATTTTATTTTTTATATTAGATCAATTTGTAGCGTCAACAACTTATATTTACGTAATAAATATTTTAATATTGAGGTCATCATTTTTACCGCCACTATAAGAATGATTGGGAATGAAGGATATTTCAAATCTCTATGACCCGATCTCACTTTGTCATTGGATGTCATCAATAAACATGCATGCCACCTGTAATTTATACTTGTCTGGAATGCTGTCTATATCATTTTCATCATCATTTGTTTTGTGTTTTCTAAATAAATTTGAGACATGATATTGTTAATTGCGTTTATTTATAGGTACATTTTACCCGATTTGTAATGAGTAATACATTATTTGTAATGAGTATTTTTTTGTTGAAATTGGGCAAAAGTTGTAATGAGTAATACACAGAGAAATTCCACCATTTTATGAGAAATAAAGACGAGAAAAAAATCCCCTAGGCGTCAACATTTTCTTCGTTAATTATTTAATTATGAGTGAATAGGGAAAATCCCGCGATGATCGCGTCTTTATTAGTTGTTTTTTGTGTATCCTGGAAAGGAATTTTATGAGAATCTTGATAATTTTCTGCAAATATATCAGTTTACACTTTTTGCATCCGTTTTACTGCTTTCTCATCAGTATTTCATTGGGAAAATTTTTGTTTATTATTTTGAGAAAACCAGTTACGGCCAAAAACGTTCATGTTTAATGCTAACTAGCGTGCTTCGCGCGTCTAAGCCTAAGGCTGGCCGCAAGTTGTCATCGTACTTTGGTGTCGTACCGTTGTACCTTTCTGTCGTACCGTGGTACGACAAAAAGTACGACAACTTGTAGTCTCGAGTCGTACTTTTTAATGCATTTTGAATGGAAAAGTACGATAACTTGCGGACTCATGCGGTGGTACGACAACCTGAGATCTAGTGGTTCCGTACTTATGGACGTACATACGTACGGACGGACACAGAGATTGACTTTTACTATTTATGATTTTTTCTTTCTTAGCTAACATCCTACCAAATTTTTTAATTCATCAAAATTTCGTTTTCATATGGGCCAATTAATGCCCGCACATATGTTTGTTTCCCGCCATTTTATGCCGCGAAAGGAACGCTCATAAATTCTTCGGCATTTCTTCCGTCCGCTTCACTGGACACCGTCCGTCCTATCAAATATTTATGCAAAATTGACGGAAATTTGAGGCTAGTACAAATATTAGGTATAACATACTTTTATTGGCTATAAAATTTTTTAATATAATCTAGGATTATTTATACACAATGAGGTTAGATTTATAAATTGCAAGTTAAAAAATTGAATTTTTAAAGTTTAATCGAAGATTTTTTCGCACATATTGGGTTGTTTAGAAAGTTCGTGCACTTTTTTGAAATGAAATCCTTTCTCGAAAATTATATTAAAAATTCCTCTTTGAATTTGTTTCGAATCTGAAGGAAAAAAAATTTCCCTGACATGGTTCAGGCGATTTTCGCTTCAATAGTTATTTCATTTCTGATTCAAGTATTGTATTCTTTTCTAAAAATCATTTTCCGGAGTAATTTTATGAGAATCAATTGCGCGTATTGCCGAGCTGCAAAATTTTGTCCATTCTTTGAAAATGCGCGCATTCGATTCCTCACATAAAATTAATCCATGAAGATGATTTTTAGAAAAAAATTCAAAATACCCTGAATCAGAACTGGAAATTAGTTATTAAAGCGAAAATCGCCTGAATCTGGATCAGGAAAATTTTTTCATCCTTCAAAAATGAGCGCAATCGATTACTCGCATAAATTACCCCCGAAAACTTTGTCTCCGAAAAATTTACCTATAATTTTTATGAAAATATTCGATAATCTCAATATCACCCGTTATTTCCGTACATATACAGTTGCGGACAAAAGTCTTTCCACCCCTAAAGGGGGGGGGGCAAGACTTTTGTCCGCAACTGTATGGTATATCAACATTTTTCTTTTAAGTTACATCTTTGAAAATCTAATCTTTTTAAAAAGTCTGGATATTGACATGAAAATATGACTTATCCTATAAAACATCGACGTTCTAATTTACTAATGTAACATTACGTAATTCCAAATCTTTAAGCTAAATCTTTTTGATACAACTAATAGACGAGAGAGACAAAGTGTGAAAAGCACTACTAATTAGAGGCAGCCACCAGTCTACAATCGAAAGAACCACTCGGACTGTTTGCATATATCCTTGGTAAGGTGTTTCAAAACTTTCGTCGTGTTTTTTTCGCATCATTGTCAAAGATATTTCTCACATCCATTGCTTAATTTATTTACATTTCTAAATATTTTTGTTTTTGAAAGTTTATAGCCGAATCTCTTATAGTATTCTTGTTGTGTTTATCTGTCTGTCATGACGCTGTCACCCAAAATTATGGTGAAATTTGTGGTCAAAAAAAGTTGTTTTTGGTAGTGTGTAGGTGTGTTTAGTCAAGGTTTTGGAGTGAAATTTGTTAATTGAAATTTTTCGATTNATTTGTGGTCAAAAAAAGTTGTTTTTGGTAGTGTGTAGGTGTGTTTAGTCAAGGTTTTGGAGTGAAATTTGTTAATTAAATTTTTCGATTTTTTGTGGGTGTTTTTTCTATAGTCATGTTTATATTTTCAATAACATGACTTGATGTTATGTGTAGTTGTGTGGGTGTATTGTATTTTGTGTGTTGAGTTTGTTGTTGTTGTGAGAAATGCTGTCACGCAGAATCATGAACTACTACTATATATATCTGTCGGACCATTTCGGGAACGTTTGATTTAAACCAAGGACGCTAAAACAAAAGTTGTAGGGAATGATGAGAGAAGACGATCGACACCACTTTTATAGGGGAACCCCCTCAAAAAAATTTTTCATTTGGCAGGAAAAATTTTTTTCACCTAACGAAAAACAGGAACGTGACTCTTCTTGCCAATACGTCTAATCAGGGATGCATAAAAACTATAAATAGATTCATATTGTTAGTTTGCTATCAGAGATAGCAAGCGATGTGTTGTTGTTTTACGTGGGTTACGTATCTGCTTTAGTAACGTGATTAATTTTCTCATTGCACTTCCGCTATTACTTAAAAGGAAAAATTTGGACAAAAAGGTACTGCTGGATTGTTTTTTTATTCTGAAAGTCACGATACAAAAAACAGGAATGTGACCCTTCCATTAATACGTCCACGTAGGTGTACGTAAAAACTATAAATAGATTGAAATAAGGTACTAAAATAAATAAATAATTTTGGTACTGCGTTAAATAGTGTTGGTATGTTTTTAGTAGAGTAGTAATGAGAAAATCAAAAAATCATAAGTACTAGAAGAGTTTCAATTTGAATTTTTTGAAAAAATTTTTTCCGCATCTTTCTCTCCATCCATCCACAAAATAATAACTTGTATGTACCCTCCCAAATAATTTTATAAGAANACTAGAAGAGTTTCAATTTGAATTTTTTGAAAAAATTTTTTCCGCATCTTTCTCTCCATCCATCCACAAAATAATAACTTGTATGTACCCTCCCAAATAATTTTATAAGAATTTTTCACCTAAAAACTCTTCAATGACCTCATCTTAAAATAAAACAGAAATAAATTCCATCTAGCTTCAACTCTGAAATGTCGTGGCGCGATCTAAGTTCAATTCAATTTGAAAAGGTGTCTAACTTCAAATCAATTTGGTTGTCGGACGTCGGATTTACGAGTCTACTCGCTCTAGCCCTTCTCACGACCACAAACAAACCATAAATATGAGAAAAAAAGACAAGCTACGTACAACAATTGCATTTGAACAATGTCTTAACTGAAAATATTAAAGTGCTGCTCCTTTTTTATTAGATTTGATCCTCTTTTGTCATTTTTTGTATCTTTTTCCATGTTATAAATTCAAACAATTTTCTTTTTACCAATTTTTCTCTTCCACCTGCATTTATCTAGAGGGCATCCGAGAGGACATTGTGAGGCTGATGCATATTTCTCACATTCGACAATATTCAGTGCTTTTTGAATGAAGTGCTCTGACCGCGATTTATATCGTTACATTTATCTGTATTTATCGAACGCTTTGTTGCGTAAACGTTTTCTTTTTTTGCAAATGTATTGAATTTTTTGTAATCGGCCGAAATCGCCAACGACCTGAATTGTTCATTTTGTGAATTTTTGGCGTAAATTCTTGGTTTTCTTTATTATGAGACCTTAGAAATGTAGGCAAATTTTCTTTTTTTATCTTGAAGTTTTTATTGCTAAGGCACTAAAATTGCTTGGGTGCTATTTAAGAGACAATATCTGAGAAAAGGAAGTTACCTAAAGTACTAGAAAAAAGTTAGTATTTTATTTTCAAATGCAAACTTTCTAACATTGTTTTTTTACTTACATAACAATCTATGTACCGGGAACTAGCGCTACCTCGCTTGGAGGAAGTGACTCCGAGCAGCACTTTCTCCTGGTACTTTTGCAAAAAACCGCATGAGAATATTTTTCTATCAAAAGATATTGCACTTTTAAATGGTGGGAAATCACTGAAATATTATGTACAGGGTGGCCCAAATGAAACCGATCACCATAATTCCCTTCTTGGGGGAAATCCGTTTTCGATATAATTTTTTCTCTATTAAGCAAGAGTGTATGCTGAATACGATCAAATAAGTTTTTTCGAGCGTAATTCAAGTTTTCTTGTCAATATCCAGACTTTTAAAATACTTTATTTTTCAAAGATGTAACCTTATTTTAAAATGTTGATACTTGGCTATAGAAGTAGGTCAAGCAACCATTTTCATGCCTCGGCAATGTGCATAATTGATTTTCCGCCTATAAAGTAACAATATTGTCTAAAATTTCGCCACAATTCGACTTCTATAGCCCAATTTCATCAGTTTTATATAATAATACATTTTTTAGACCCCCAATTTTTTGAAAAGTCTAAATATTGACACGAAAACATGAATTAGGCTCAAAAAGAATGATTGTATTTTATTCAGCATATACTCTTGCCTAATAATGAAAATTTTTTGTCGAAAACGGATTTCTGGAGCCTTAGATATGGGAGTCTATGATAATCTGTTTCATTTGGGCCACTCTGTATAGATCGAAGTAGATTCAAAATATGGAGTGTATACTTCATTTTGTTGACTCATAAGGAAGTTAGAATCAATTGTTTGCGTTTAAGGACCTTAAAACTTGTTAAAGTGTTGCGGTGGCAAAATTATTGTATATTTATATAAATAATCATAAGTGTTGAAAGTTTGTGGAATTTTATATTGAATCAGCCGTACTACATTAAACATGTAATGTCTGTGTGTTTGTTTACCCAGACTATCTAGGGAACGATTGATTTAAACTGTCAACGCTAAAACAAAATTTGTAGGGGATGATAAGAGAAGACGATTGATACTAAAATCATCGAAGTCGGAAACAAAAAATTTTTATGTACCCCCGCCTATTTTTACGTATACGTAAAAAATCGAAAAGTTCTCCAAATCGGCAGATTTTTGTTTTCGGGGGTTTTCGAGTATGGGAAACACGAATCTAGAGGAATTTTTGAATTTTGACCACAGGAAAGGAATCGAATCGGCCATTTTTTTTTACATGGGTATTTTACATATACGTAAAATTTTTAAACGGACTAATTCGCTATATTAAATATCTTTATGTTGAAACACGAACAAAAAATTGAAAAAAAATTGAATTCGTATACTGATCTGCGCTAATAGGCGCAGATTCAATCTAGTAAAGATTATTTTAGCCTTATTACTTCAATGTAGACAAATTTATTTACAAAGACATTTTTTTCATTAAATTTTTTTCTCTAAATTGTCCACTCTCTTCGCTTTTTTTGACCAAATATGGCAGCCATTTCCGGTGAGTGGTTCTCGTCTTCTAAGTGGAAGCGTTNTTTTCTCTAAATTGTCCACTCTCTTCGCTTTTTTTGACCAAATATGGCAGCCATTTCCGGTGAGTGGTTCTCGTCTTCTAAGTGGAAGCGTTAGGTTTCTATGTTCCTGCGGCCATTTTTCGTTTCCTGTGCGACCTTCTATTCTTGACGGACGCCTCAATCGAGATGACCAATTGACCCGACGTTTTGTTTGACCATCTCTCATCAATCGAAGTACATTTTTGCGCATCAGCGATAAAAGCTCATCAAGATGTTAATATTTTGCTAGTTTAGCGCATTCCTATGAAAACATCGAGATCGGAATTGTTTTGAAGTTAATTATATTTTTTATATCAATAATTTATTGCTCGGTTTTAAATCTTTACCCAAAAAAGTTTCATGTAAACAACCAATTTCATTTTTTGTTGAAAAGTTTTACATAAGCTTTCTAAGTTAGTACTCAAATTTGACCCTAATCCGATGACACAAGGCCAAAAATAAGTTTTTTCGATGTCTAGTCCTTAAATGTTTTCCATATGTTCAAATAAAGATTTACTGACTCGAATAAGTTAGGTTTCGATCAAAATTTTTGTTTTCTTAGAGGCTTTGTACGACTTACTAAGATTGGCGAAAGCAAACAATTTTTCTTTTCATGAACTCGATGACCTTGGTAGTAATTTTTAATCGATGTCTATTTCAATAAGTCTTCTATTTTTTGACTAATGCCAATGTTGCATACGTGAGCAAGAGATGGGATCAGCGAACAAAAATGCCAATTGGGTCTATTACCCATTTCTCATTTTTGCGAACTGGGTCTATAAAAAATCGAATTTTCGCGAGATTGACATATAAATGCGAATTGTTTGGCGATTTTCGTGATTTTAATATTATTTTTGGCAAATTATNTGCGAACTGGGTCTATAAAAAATCGAATTTTCGCGAGATTGACATATAAATGCGAATTGTTTGGCGATTTTCGTGATTTGAATATTATTTTTGGCAAATTATGCATTTTTGATGACCCATTTTTCACATAAAAATCTCAAATTTTTCACGCTTCGCTCGAAAAAATGTAATTGGGTACTTAATTTTTTTCGCAAAATGAGGGGTGATCATGTCCCCTTCTCTTGCTCACGTATGCAATGTTTGTTCCCTTAAAACCAGTCCACTTTTGGGGAGTTGATGCCATGTGATAGATCACAAATTTGGAGCATTTTTTGTTTTTACGGCACTACTTGAAAATCTACCGTAAAAAGTTATGAGTGAAACAAAACCGTGAAAAAAATTTTCAATGTTTAAACTCATTTGAAAATTTTTTTCGCGATTTTGTTTCGTTTATAACTTTTTACCGTTAGATTTTCAAGTAGTGCCATCAAAGCAGAAAATGTTCCAAATTTTGTGCTCTATTACAAGTTTTTTTTCTAATATATTCTCTGAGACGACATTTTCGTAATTTTTTTGGTCTTAATTTTCATATTGATTCCGCTAAAAGCAACGAATATACTACTCGTAAATCCCATATGAGTTGTCTTAGAGTGTAGGATTTTGTGGATTCTTAGCGGTGTTTAGTTTGATATATGGCGTAAGCACCCTGGGGTTCATTGTCGGTTTTTCTTGTACTGGCGTACATCTTTTATGGACTATTAGTTTTCAAATAAAATCTCTGAGATTTTGGGATAATGTTAGATTATTATTATTGCGTTTTTTGCTGTATTTTTTCAGATTTTATCAATTTTGGCTTTCTACAAACTTTTATGTTTTCGTGTAAAAATATCTTTGAAAAAATTTTCTGTTTGAACATTATTGATGTGAATTCAACTCTATTGTTACATTCACATGCTTTCCATCAGTTTTGTAAATTTATCTAATTTTATTTTTTCCATTTTTTATATGACCTTTTTTGCAAATATTCCCAAAAATTTATGACTTTTAACAGCTTGTTTCAAGTATTACGTGTAAGGAATGCCTTCAATGATTATTTGCTATGAAATTTTATGTTTATCATCTTTTGAAATGTCGTGTTCATAAGCACCGACTTGAATACCACTCCAAAACTGCTCTAACAATAATTTTTATCAGTTTTGGTGAGAGATTAAGAATTAGAATTTTTATATTATACTTTTTGAAAGCGACTAATTTTTAACGATTCATCTTTTGGGGAGTTTTTTAAAGATTAGTTTTTTTTAAATTTAACTTTTTTCTATAAATGCGTTGAAACATTGAAAAATATGCGAATTTCAAAAATGGCTCTAAAATTACCCTACCGGATGGTCCATATGAGAGGCTTGTAATATGGCGCGCGAAGAGCGCCCAATTTAGACTTAGACGCTTCTATCGCGCTAGTTTCTATTTAAAATGACAGCAATCTATATGTTAATAAGATGATTCATCTTATTTTATAGCTTTCATTTTCTTCAGTTTAAACTTTTGTTCATTTTTTGCATAAAAATGGATTTTTCTTACATTTTTTTGTATCAATTCCACTTCATTTATATAAGAGGATGCATAAATAATATCCGGTTTTATAACTCAATACAATGACCCATCCTGCGCGGATTTGAAGATCATCCAAAAAGTAGCCGATGGATTTTTCATAAAATCTCAGCGTGCGCCACTTTATTGCCGTTAATAGAAAAAGAGCAGTAAATTTCATTTTATTGCTGGCGATTTGAACATTTTATAGGATAGAGTTTTTTTTCTGTTTTATTTGATTTGTATCAATTTGAGAATCAATTTTTTTATTGAAAAATTAAATTTTTGGTAAAAAAATTGAATTTTATGTAAAAACTTTACAATGTTTTATGTCTTTCGGGTTAGTTAAAAACAAATTTTCATGTTTATATTGAAATTTTAGCGTGGTTCAAACAAAAAAGAACCGACGAGACACTTCAAAAGTCCAAAAAAGTCTAGTCATAATTTTTCTACATATTTTCCTTCTATATTAAACCTACACCGCTTGGACTTTTCGAAGCCATGACAGAAATACACTTTGTAAAAAATAATCCGTTTGTCAAGGTAACTCCATTTTTGGCACTAGGAACGAATTTCACTTCACGGAAACTAGATTCACGAATCTAGTTTCCGTGAAGTGAAATTCGTTCCTAGTGTCCCATTTTTATATTCGTTGAAATTTTTTTCAATTTTAATTTTAGAACGATACTGGCAGACACTTTAGACGAAACTTTATTCCAACATCGGCTTCTAGTACCAATATTATTGCTAATAGGAGCTCGTCGGTTCAAACAACACAACGTACCCAAACAGGTACAAAAAATTTATTTTTTAGTATACCTTTCAAATTTTTTAGTGGTACAATCAGCCAGCTTTTCAAGTTTGAGTAACTTAGCAGCCCAAGAAGAATCTTTTCTTAAAGTGGCGATTTCGAATGGCGGCACAATTCCTCGAAATCTCTCTTCTCAAAACCATCACATTACAAAGTCGATGAGTCTAGAACATAGCTACTCGCATGGCGCCATCGCCGACCTTCACCTGGATGAAAATGAGAACGAGACCAATTTTAATGGCAGGGTTACTCATAGTCGGTCTTATATGGACGGATTGTATGTCAAAACTAGTGAAGATGACGAACGAAGGAGTAATTCACCAACTCTGAGCTGTGAGTTTGCACTTTTACAAATGTTATGCCACCTTCTCTTGCCAAAATTTGGACAAAAATCAATGGCACACAGAGTGTGAACAGTGGAAATACACCATCAAGTATTTACCAATTAACGGTCATCAGTAGTAGGTCTCAGTAGCACAATGATAGTGCACTTGGGCGTTAGCTAGAAGGTCCTGGTCGGGTCCGAAAACTTTTGCCTAATTTCCAAAATCAATTTAGAGAAATTTTGCAAAATCTTCAATTTTTAAATAACAAACGAGCTTCGGTCACTAGGTGCGTCTAAGCCTAAATTGGGTGTGTCATATTACAATAAGCCTCTTATATGGACCGTCCGGTAGGGTAATTTTTGAAATTCGGGGGTAACCCCCTAATTTTTTAATTTTTACAAAAATTTTTGTTAAAAAATATCATCATCGTGTTCCCCATCACAGTTGCACAGACCCCGGTGCAAAATTTTTGTTTTTATGACCCACCCCCTCCGCAATTTGGCGACCTTTTTTTAGACCTTCTAACAAAAATCGGTCCCCGACGCCGGGAACCGATGACCTACCCCCCCCCGGTCGAATTTTACCGGGGGGGGAGGGTACCGGGGTTGTGCAACTGTGTTCCCCATAGTCGAAAGCTACCGTACAAAACTACCGAGTACAACAAATTAGCTTTCCAAAAAAATCAAATTAACGATCATTAACAAATTGTAACTTCCAAAGTACCCTCTATTACCTCACAGCACATTGTTAGAAGGTCACTATCGACCTTAGAAAAACACATTTGCGTACAACTTTAATAATATGTCAAGAAGTCGGCCTAGAAGGACAAGTTCGGTAGTCATCGAGAGTCGTTGAACCTTTAACTTTTGCATAAATTTGAAGATCGGACCGCAAATGCGTCTTTAATTGTTTAGTTAGATATGAAGATGTCGGTTACAATTTGATGGATTTATGTGTAGTTTATTTCTTGGAATTAGCACTTCAAATTTTCAAAAAGAGTCAACTTATTTTTGAGTTTAACCAGGAAATGTCACAAAACCCATAAAAAATACTTGACAAAAGTTTCTCAAGTGTCATAAAACTTGTATTGCCTTGTACAAGTTTGATCGAATAAATTTCGTGCAAATATTTTTTCGCGCATTCTTTCATTCGGCTTTTATGGTTGACTCATTTTTCTTTAATGGGAAATTTGTGGGTACAAATATTCAAATTTTTTAGATTTTGAACAGTTTTTCAAATTTTTAAGAGATACAGTGCGCCTAGAGAGATGCTAGTTTTTGAAGATATCTCCGCGAGGGTTAATCCGTTTTCGATAAGGTTTGTTAAAAATTTGTGAGGCTTTGGGATACAAAAGCAGCGTAAATTGGCCGCTGCAACCTCGATTTTTTATGCTTAAGAAACTTTTGCCGTCGCACCCAAGCACCCCTCAGAAATTTTTACCCAAAAATTCCCTCGGATTCTAACAGAGCATGTTGAAAAACGGTGATCCCCAAAAAATCATCGAAAAATTTTTTTCCCTTCTCTGTCTAAGGCTATTGCAAAATTGCACTAATTTAAGATATTTTACCATAACTAACTAAAAAAGTCAATTCTCACAGAAAATTGCAAAAGTTTTTACGCTAATTAAGCCTATCATCTTTCGGTCTAGATCCTCAATTCCAACATGCGTATCTATGACTGGAATTTTTCCATTTGTTCATATTTGCTCACATTTTTTTATTCAGGCGGACCGGCGGTCATTTTTGCGACACACGTCTTATAGTCGAAAATGATTGTTCCTCATCGTCGTAGCTCGTAGACTCTTTAAGTCCCTCCTTGAAGCCGTATCAATTGTTATAAAAGTTTTAAATTCTCTTTTGATTTCACGAAACGAAAGAACAAATCCTGATTTTCACATTATTTATTGTTGAACCAGAAATTTTTAGACTATTTTTTGATGTTATATAGAAAAAATTTTGAACATCAAAGGCTTCCGATATTAATTTTGGGGGGATCAAGGCAATTTTTCAAGCTGATTAAGAATTTTTTTAAACTAGTCTGACGTACGCTTCGCGCACCGATTTTACAGATGTCGACGTCGTAAACGTCGACATTTGCGTTGCTTTTTACGTTACAGATGATTACGTTGCAAAAGGTACCTTTGACTCTGAGTACAAAAATTAGCTGATTTGGAGCCATTTTTGAAATTCGCATATTTTTCAATTTTTAGGAAGTAACCCCCTAATTTTTACAACAATTTTGTGTTGTAGAAACTAATTTTTATGAATAAAAACTCCACTTTGCACTTTCTAAAAGAATTTTATTGTTTATTGTCACTCTTCAGGTCATGAGGCCTTGAACAATTTACATGTTAATCAAATTTAAGCAATTTAAAATTTTTCTATTCAATTCTTTAATTTACTATTACAAACTGTTCGAAATTCCTGTTTTTTCTATATAGAATTTTTCTCTTAAAATTCTTTACTTTTTTACCTCAACGCTGTCTATCAAACTTGCTTTGTCCAACGAGCTTTTGGAGGCAATTACTCACGGCTCATTATTTTGGCCATGGTTTCTATATCAAACTTTTTCGTCAAAAGATGTGCTTGCGCAACGCATTTGCCTCATCGTGAAACCAATAATTGTTTGTTCAATTTGTATGATCCGTCTTTGAATGCCTCCTGGGCTCATATTTGTCTTCCGGTTATACGTTGACATTGCTGACTATAAAAAAAGTTTCTGACGGCTACTCGCAAGTTTTTGCAAACAATAAAGATACTTCGTTTTAAATATTTTAATATTTTTTGTCATCTTTTAGATTATTTCCATTTTTGAATCATTGTAATTTTAAAAATATGTATTAATTTCGTTGAAAACAGTGTAGTAATTCAAAATTTCGTATCGTATAGAGTAAAATTTTGCTCTTTTACCCCTTTCCGATCAATCCGATATTCTCGAAAAAGTCTTAGCTTACAGCGCGAAACTTTGCGGTAAGAACCGTTTCAAAATTTTTTCTTCATTTATTTCCCCAATGAAAGTTTTAAATCCCCTCGAACGGTAGATCGCCTACTACCGATTGAATCGCGTCGCATTTAAATCCGATGCGCAAATCCTTACCACAAGTAATTAACAAACATGGGCTTAGTGTTTTTGAGCTTGACTCGTCTCACACATTTCATATAGGTATCTTCTTCACAGTACAGGTATCTACATAGACATGCTTGCATTTTCATTCATTTCATTACTAGTTTTTCGAACTTTTCACTTCG
>OZJO01001474.1:0-13189 GCA_900406225.1 Acrobeloides nanus
GTGTCATTTTATTCGTCTCATAGAGTTATAAAAAGTGCTGCAATTGCCTTTTTATGAAAATTTTAAGATCTTTGTAAAAACGGCTTTTTTATAATTCGTTACAGTACATTTCAAATGGCACCAATCCCTTCGCTTCAATACCCAGACACATTTAAATTTTTCATGCAATTTTGTATGTCAAATATCTCCTCAGGGTTGTCGAATTGGAATTTACTTCCAAAGCAAAAAGTGGTTGCCCCAACGTGAACTTTCTTTTCCACTTTTCAACAAAAATTCGGCTCAAAAGTGGACTGGTCCTTTAATTCGTATTTTTTGTGGTTGTCCCCCCTACTTGCGCACCTATGGATTAGATCTCTTCTATTTCTTTCTTTTCTTTTTATAAACTTGCCCAACAATTATATTTCATACCATAACAAAACTTAAGTTAAAACTAGAAATATGGGCTAAGAGAGCGCACGTATTTGTGTAAACAACCCATAAAAACATTGATCCCTTGCCCCAAAAAGCAGTCAATGTTTTTGTTTACACTCATATTTATGCATAAATTCCAGACGAATCTCGTGCTTTCTTATTATGAAATTTATTATGTTTTGTCTGCACGGAAGTTGTTTTGTGTGTTTAGAACATTTATATATTTAAAAAATTTTTAATTCTTAAAGCTATTATTTTTATTCGTTTTTTTCAACATTGCTATTTTCTCGTTTTCAAGCAAAATTTCATTTGCAATTATAGGTCATTAAATTTTTTCGATTTTTTACCCAATTTGTTGTATATTGATTTATTCTACTTGTTTATCTTTATTAGTTGTTTTTATTGAAAAAATCTTTCTAATGCATCAACAACGTTGTTTTGAAGCTCAAAAAGTTTTGCTATTGACACGATTGTTTTTTATTTGAATCATAAAAAAGAAGCCCGCCTGCAAAGATGTTTCAAACTTGTTTGCGTAAATAATGCGCTAAGGAATGCATTTTTTCATTTCCTGTCGAGAATGAGTGTGTTTCGCAACTTTTTTTAGGCGGGGCAAAATTTTGGATTTCATAACTGCCACGTGGATTTTATAAAAGTTTTGAAATATTTCGAATCTCTTCATTTTGAGCTTTGACTGACTATATGACTAAAACTTTTTTTTTGAATATTCAATTTATTATTTTTAATGGGAGGAAGGGGCCCTAGGACGTTTGCGAACGATATGAGGTCTTACATTAGCGGACTTTTGCCAACGACAAAACATAAAAAAATCGTTTGAAAAATTCGTTGGCAAAATTCCTAGAGTCGGGGAGGGTGGAGTAGTGGCATGGAGAAGAGCACTTGGAGTATAAGCCAGTAGAGTATCCATAGGTGCGAGGGATGTGGCCACACCCCCTAAACCGAAAAATTTCCTCATAAAAATGAAATAGTAAGGAAAAATTTCATTGAAAAATGAGGTTTTTAGGGTTTCGCTTGAAATTTGATTAGCTTTATATTTTTCACTTTATTTTAATTTTTCATAACATTGTTTAAGTTAGTATTTTGCCCAGATGGGCAGAACTTTGACCTTTTCTACTTGTAATATTTTTCACAATTTAGCTAAATTATTCATACTTGTTTCAACTAGAATTTCTGAGCTTAAAACAATCAACAATGACTGACGGTGGAGGCAAAGGTAGCCTTCGATCACGGTTGTAAGTGCTATATATTTTTTGAAATTTTTTGAGCTAATTTTAATTTTTAAGACGGTTCACACCAACACATAGTCGAGGGTCACCAGGAAGATCTTCGCTCTCACGAGCAGACATTGATGATATTTTGGACAGTCCTATCGAGACGGATTATACCTATTCTCATTCGTAAGTGTTTTCAACTTTTCTCTATCCAACTACTAGTGATGCGCCGAAATCGAAAATTGGGAAGTCTAAATCGAAATCGGGGGTCGAAATTTTGAAACTAAATTTCATAGAAAATTGCCATTTTAAGCTAAAATGCTCTGAATGTGACGATTGTTGGATAAACATGATTAATTTTGACGATAAAATGTAAACGACACACTTCAGGAATTAGAAGATTTTGGTGAAAAATCATAATGAGGGGCCATGATGATTTTTAAATAAATTTCAAAAATTTTGGGCAAAAAATAAGGAGGGTCCTTACGTTTTTTGATCTTTCGATTTTATCGAAATTTCGATTTGAATTTTTATAAAGTCAAAACCTCGAAATCTAAATTATGATTTTGACGCATCACTACCAACTAACCATTTTAGCGTCGCCTACAGACGTTCCGGATCTATCGATTACACTTATCCTCGCCTATCTCGACCTCTATTAAACGCTTCAGGATGGGGTCGATTTGAATCAAAATACCAGTATACAGACGCGGATAACGATTGGGACAGAACATATCCATATCCGACTGATCAGTACTATGTGCCAAAATACCAACTCCAACCAAATTATTTTGTTCGTGCAGTCAATTGGGTGACTTGGCTGCTTAGGACTATTTTAGTTTTTATTGTCACAACAGTGACTTATGCAGCATTAAAAGGTTTGTGAAAATAAATATGCAAATTTAAGAAATTAATTTTTTTAGTGACCAGTTTTGTAAAATACCTTTTTGGCTATTTAATTTGGACTTTGTTTTATCCAATTCTGACACCTGTTTATGCGGTGAAAACGGTAAGATATCCGAGACCTAGATCCCGGACCGTACTGGGTTTGGGTTTCAGAAGAGCCAGTACTGGATTTTTTTTTGTTAAAATTAAGAAATGATTCATGACTGGGTCTGGTTCCCGACCGTTCAGAATACAGGGCCCAGTTGAATCAGTATGCACTCGGTCATTCCATTTTTTAGACAATCCTCAATGCAAGATANCTCAATGCTAGATACCTCACATCCTTAGTCAAAGACGCAGTTTTAATTGTCTGGAAATTCATCACATCATTTATCTGGCAAACCGAATATGTTAGGTAAACAAAATTTCTTCTATTTTTTACAGCATTTAAATTTAAGCCTAAGTCTTTGGTCCGATTTAAAAAGCATTTTCTGGCGTATTCTCGGCTACAAAGTCCCAATCGGAAGAGCATATACTGAAAAATTGGCAGCTAAATCAAAAAGAGGAACAAGATATTCGATGCGAAGTGAAGAAACCGAATATGTTATGCAGCCCGATGAAGTTGAAATTGTTGAAAAATTAGGATTTTTCTCAAGACTATGGTATTATGTGCAATGGACTTTTTATACGATTTTATGGCTTTTGACACTTGGATATGTTAATGTGTCTCCGTAAGTACTTATGTTAGAAAAATTGCCTAGAAGAAAAGACTCCCAAAAAAATTGGCAACAAAATTTTCAGAATCCCCCCCCCCATCTGGAACATAGTTATGCCTTTGCATCCACCAGACTCCAAAAAATCTGCTTCGGTTGGCACTATTACAAGGCCGAAATCAATATGAGTTATTTAGTGACCACCATGGTGTAGTGGTCCTGTGCGCTGCCAAGGAGTTCGGCATCACCGGCACTAGCAAGGGTTTGGTTTGGTTCCCCCTTGGTCCAAAAGATTTTGCCCTGCAGTATTTAGCGGGACAATTTAAGAGGAGTACCTTCAATTTCAAGAGGAACCTTAGTTTGTGATCCGCACGCTGGAGGATCACAACAAAAAACCAACAAACTTAATCAAAACTTTTAGCTCATACGCATCACCGTCTCCAACATTACATCGTCGATATTCTAAAAAAAGTATTGACAATCGCTCCACTTACATGAAACTTTGGTCCTTTTTCGATACCCTTTTCGCCTGGCTAATTTGGATCGTAACCGGTGGACCTATCGCGACAATCTACCGCTACTTCTATCCTGAAATGCAACAATCAGTTGCGCATCGTGGCCCCGGTCGTCCCAGAACAAGAATGGCACCCGGTCCAGCAGAAGTCCCAATACCCAGATATACTACAGCAAGGAATAAAACTGAACAGATTTTGGTCAACACATGGAATTTCATTACGGAAAATACGAATAAGGCTTATACAAGGTGAAAAAAGAAATAAAAATTGAATTTAATCTTGACTTTTTAGCTTGCTTGGAGATACTCCAGAAAAGAGGAAGAAAAATGCAGCATGGCTTTGGTGGTTGCCTATTTTGTTGCTACTTCTTTTGTCCACATATTATGTTGGACGTAATACCTATGCTGACTATAAAAGTAAGATTTTTTTACGCAAAATTTATTTTGTCAAAAACTTTCATCCCCTCCTCGTGGCATAGGAAAGAGATACCCTAGGTACGTACCCCATTCGTGACCAAAAGTCGAATTTTGGCCATAAATTTGAATTATGGATAAAAAATCAAATTTTGGTCAAAAAACAAAAACGAATTTTGGCCATAAATCGAATTTTGACTAAAAAAATAGAATTTTGACTCAGCTCGCCGATCGTTTCAAAATGAGTATCATATCATGGAGTTTTGACTCACCTGTGAAGGCCGAGCACGTTAGCCACTCGACCATGGTTCAAGCCCCCAAAACCCATGATATGGTAATCGTTTTGAAGCGCTCAACGAGCTGAGCCGATTGGCGGAATTTTTTAAATTTTGACCCTTATCTGCACCTTTTTCTTCTTTGGTGAGCCGTTGGCTCATATGATCTAATTGAAAACTACAAANGGCGGAATTTTTTAAATTTTGACCCTTATCTGCACCTTTTTCTTCTTTGGTGAGCCGTTGGCTCATATGATCTAATTGAAAACTACAAAAAATTTTAGACGAAACAGCAAATGGTGCCGTTCATAACCCAGCCGAATACATTGCCTCAAAATTCCCTAGCGATGTCCACCTAATCCCAGAAGGCGTCAAAAACACCTTTTCTGGAATGGAGCACCGTTTAGAAGACATAAAAACCGGCACGACAAATGCCATAACTGGAACGAAAGATTGGATCGTGGAAAAGAGTTCAATAGTTTATTACTCAGCTGTTCAACACTTTTATAATACCTTGGCCAAGTTTTTTGGTGGTTTGGAGTATATTTGGAACGGGGCAAGCTATGTGTTCTATTCGGTAGCGGAAGGTGTTCTTTGGCTGGCTGAAAAAGGTAATTTGGAGATATTGTGGATCAAGGTGGGTCAACCCAGGGTCAAAAATTGGAAAAAATTTTTTTAATGATATATTTAGGGGTAATTTTATGCGAAAAATCGATTACGCGCATTTCCGAGACGTGAAAACCTTTGTTTGACTCTTAAAAGTTGAAAAATACGTATTTTTCTATTTTTAAGAATCAAATAAAGGTTTACACACTTCGGGAATGCGCGCAATCGATTTTTCGCATAAAATTAGCTCTAAATCAGTGGGCGAAAAAATATGTGATAGCGCCGAAAATTCACCCACCCATCACCCAGTGGATGGCATCACCCATATCGCCTATCACCCATGGGTGAACCACCCACTAGTGGGTGATTTAGGTGATCCATCCTGGGTGATGGCACCTTTTCCCTAGCCCTAAATATGTCATTTTTAAACAATTTAGGAAAATTTTTTATTTTTGACCCTAGGGTGACCCCTTGATACACAATAGCCCCAAATTTTCCACTTTTTCAACAGAAATTTTTTTTAGTTGTTCGAGCAATTTATTTTGTTACCGAAAGCTTGTTTGAAGGCTCTTCAAAATTTTTGGATAAAATTGGACATGGAATCAAGCAAACAGGTATGTTTCTACTACAAATTGATTTTAAATTTTTCAATTTTTAGCATCATTTTTGGTTCAGTTGCCAATTCGATTGTTTTCGGCTATTGGCCAATTTTTGAGAGCAACTGGGAACTATTTGTATGAATTTATTTTTGCTGTTGGACGTTTCTTTGGGGTAGCTGCATCTGAAGCAAGAAATTTTTTGCAAAATATCGGAAATAATGTTTATGGAGCATTTTCGAATATTGGGAGCAATGCTTGGAGATTCATTAGAAATTTTGGTCTGACTATCTGGGATTTCTTTGGCACTATTGGAAGGTAATACTTTGGTTCAGTAACAGTTACCAAATCCTGTGGGGGTGAATAGGAGGATTTTCCCATGGGAAGGAGTGAAGAAGGTGATCTTAAAAAACTACTCCACTCGGCAAAAAGTAGCCATAATTTGTATATATTCGGAAGTTTAAGAATTTTGGAATTTTCACTACGTTCATGTGTTCGTTGTAATACACAAAGTTTAGTTCAATCTACAACGGTTTACACTATGTTGGCTTGAAAATTTGGCAAAGCATAAATTATATTTTTGCCAATTTTTGGAATGGTTTAAAGTATGCTGGCAATGCCATAGCAAATGCCCATTACTACCTCTGGCAAGCTCTCAAAAATGCTGGTGTGGCTGTTTTTGAAGGTCTCAAAAACATTGCTCTATATTTCTATGATTGTATTGTGAACATTTTCTCCATTATTTGGATGATCATTCGATATTTGGGCTTAATCATCTTCAACTTTTTAAGGTAAGTACAGGGTGTCTGAAAAAAACAAGTCTATCGGGAATTTCTTTGTTACTAGTAATGCTTTGATTTAGTAACAGTTACCAATTCCTGTAGGGGTGGTGAATAAGGATTTGCCCATGGGGCGAAGAGAGTGATCTTAAAGGACCACTCAACTCGGAAAAAGTTGCCATAATTTGTATATATTCGGAAAGTTCAAGAAATTTGGAATTTTCACTCGTTTATGTTTTTGTTGTAGTACACAGATTTTAAAATTTGTTTGCTAACTTTAAACACAATTATTGCAAAAATTACAGCGATTCAGAACATTTGTTCTGTCGCCATTTTTTCTGTACTTTCCCTTCCGTCGTATCATTTATAACCAATTTCACAACTCAAATTTTAGTTCAATTTTCGACGGTTTACATCATATCGGTTGGAAACTTTGGCAAGGCATAAATTATATTTTTGCCGATTTTTGGAGCAGTTTAAAATATGCTGGTAATGCCATAGCAAATGCCCATTACTACCTCTGGCAAGCTCTCAAAAATGGTGTTGTGGCTGTTTTTGAAGGCCTCAAAAATTTTGTTCTATATGTCTATGATTGTATTGTGAGCATTTTTTCCATTATTTGGATGAGCATTCGATATTTGGGCTTAATGATCTCCAACTTTTTAAGGTAAGTACAGGGTGTCCGAAAAAGAATAACAAAATTTTTGAGCAAACTTTCTTTAAATATCACCAAAATAGCCCGATGGGGTTTTCTCTGCGAGAAGTCGTTTGCGCACATTATCCGTTAGCTAGCCTAGAGGCTAGCTATCAGAAAAAGTACCCGATCCTGACAATTCAAGATCTAGTAGCGGTTCTAGGATTTCATTTTGGGGGAGGCCACCTAGGTAAAAGCCTTATTTTTCTTAAAAAAATTTACGAATTTTGACCAAAAATGCTATTTTTCGGGTGTCATGGCCCATTCAAGGGGTCCAATGGGGCCCCTTTGCCCCCCCCCCTCGATTCCCCACATAAAATTATCTCGAGAAGGATTTTTTTTAAATTTTGGACCCATATTCATGTAAAAAAATCACAAAAAAGGCACTATTTTATTCACTTTTAGAATGTTGGATTTTCTATCGTACCGGTACTAAAACCAATTATTTTTAGGACCTTCACTTTTGGAGCGTGGGATTTTATCGAGTCAGCTGGATCAACAACTTATAATTTCTTTAAAAACTCCACGTGGAAAATTTATGAATATTTGCAATATTTTGGCTCCACTGTGTTCAACCTTCTAGCCCAAATATGGAGAAAGTTTATTGCCATTTTCTCACTGGATTGGTTGGAGAGCCCGGTTGATTATATTCTTGGAAAAGGTATTTTAAACAAATTTTGGAGCTACTACACAATAATGGGGTCACCCACGTGAAAATTTTTTCAAAATTTTTCTGGAAATGACCTCTCTAGGGGTAAAAACATGCGAAGAATCCGAATTTGATATTAAAATTGACTCTGTGAAATTAGATACGGAAGTAAAAAAAGGATTTGGATCTCCTGCACATTTTTACCTCAAAAGGAGTCGTTTTTAGGTATAAATCGCATTTTTGCGACTTTTCGTTTCAATACGCTTTTCCTAAATCATGGAAGCGTTTTTTCACTTCGAAAATGCCAAAAGGATTCTCCGCACATTTTTACCCCAAAAGGGGTTATTTCCAGAAAAAAATTATCGAAAATTTTTTCATGAGGTTGGTCCCCTATTAGCTCCCACATTTTTTAAATTGTATATATAAAATTTTAGGGCGGTCATTCTTCTTTTGGTTAACCAGTCTTCCTAGAGTAGCATTGACTTTTGTTTATGAATACATCCTTGGACCAGTTTCTGGATGGTTTGCTTATGTATATAGGGGTATCTCAACCAACCGAACTGTAGTACCACCGGTGACAGAAAAACCAGAGTAGGATTTTATATATTTTTAAACCCAAAATGTTAGGGGTTAATTGACCAAAATTTTGATCAATTGACCCCTATAAATCCAATAAATGTAAAAATTTTCCTTATGTGGCTCAAAAACAAAAATTTTTTGGTAGTGACCCCTCCCCAGAAACTAGTTCCTGATGACGTTGAGTAACCATTTTTTAAAATAAAATTTTAAATTTCAGCATTCAACGTGAACCGGTCGACCTCCAATATCATGAAACCGAGACATATTCCGATGGACATCCATTAATGATCAAGCTTCGCCAAATTGTCGATGAAGCCTTGCAGCGTGAAAAAGTTGAACTAGAAGATCGAATTCAATCAGCTATTTCTGAGCATGTTGGAACNGGACATCCATTAATGATCAAGCTTCGCCAAATTGTCGATGAAGCCTTGCAGCGTGAAAAAGTTGAACTAGAAGATCGAATTCAATCAGCTATTTCTGAGCATGTTGGAACTGTACACTTGATTTTTAAAACATTTTTTCAATTCAATTTTCTAGGTCAAACATGACGTGGATTCGAAAGCAGACAAGCTTCGAGAATCATACCATGAGCAATTAGATCACTTAAAGCGAGAAATGTCTACTCGTTATAACGACTTGATTGAGCAGCAAATTTCCAAGTTTACCAATGTCCTTCGAGCAGAAATTACGGCTAAGCTACCAAAGGAAGAAGATATTGAAAAGGATATGGAAATTCGAGCCTTACATGCTCAAATTGATGCTGTGAGTTGAAAAATTAAGACTTTTATGCGGTATCTTTTTTAGCTCAAAGACGAACTAGCCTCACAAGCCAAAGGAATGGAACTTGAGCTCGAAACTCGAGTGCAAAATATCATCAAACGTTTGGAGAACATGCAAGATACTCGTTGGAAGACTTATACAGAACAGTTAGAAACTAAATTTAAACCAAAAGTGGTAAGTTGAACAAATAGCGCAACAAAAACTATAGACAGGGTGTTTCAAAAGTTCTATTATAACCTTTATTCCAACGTCATACAAACTTCTAAACAAAAATATCATTTTGATCAAAGTTATCAGGGGGTAATTTTATGCGAGGAATCGATTGCACGCATTTTCGAAGTACGAAAATTTTATCTGACCTTCGNAGACAGGGTGTTTCAAAAGTTCTATTATAACCTTTATTCCAACGTCATACAAACTTCTAAACAAAAATATCATTTTGATCAAAGTTATCAGGGGGTAATTTTATGCGAGGAATCGATTGCACGCATTTTCGAAGTACGAAAATTTTATCTGACCTCGTCTTCGACTTCAGGTTTAGGGCCGCCACTAATCGGACACATCACTAATAGACGTTCGGAAATGTTCCGACGAGCGCCCGAACGCCTTAGTGATGCTTTCGAACGCAATTAGTGAAGTTATTAGTGGACTAAAGTCCGTTCGGGAGCCGTCCGAATGTATTAGTGGCGGCCTTACCCAATAACCATTTTTAGGCTCCAGAGGCAGAATTATGGGCTCTCCAAGCAGACATTGAAAACCTCAAAAAAGAACTAAAAGCAGCCCATCTCCAAAAAGCAGCAGTTAGCGACGGTGATCAGTTAAATATTGATGCGAAAATCACTGCCATTTTGGACAAATTGATGGTCACCGAAAAGAAAGCCATCAAAACCGAATTGGAATCAATTGAGAAACGATTAACCGAAAAGACACAAGAGACCAAAATCACAGACCCAAATCTGATCAATTTGGAAGAAGAACTAGAAAAAGTAGGTTTTCCATTTTAAAACTTTTTGATAAAATGCATTTTTTAGAAAATGGAAGGCATCGTTTCATCGATTACACGTCAAATGAATGAACAAAATTCGAAATTTTTGTCCGAGCTTCAAGAATTGCGACGAATTTATCAAGAAACTTTGACTAGCCGATCAGAAGAGACAAAATCTACTCATGAAATTCATACATTAAAAAGAGAGTTGGAATTAAATGAGGCCAAGTATTTGGAAGATGTTAGGAGATTGATTCGAGAGTATATACAAAGATACGATGCCGATAAGACTGGATTGCCGGATTATGCTCTGGAAAGCTCTGGTATGATTAGATTTTAGAAAATAATGTAGGCTCCAAAATCTGGGCTCTGGCTTTAGAACTCCTTATACAATTCCTCCCTCCTGATTTCGGATCGGAGCTAATCGGCTTTTAGGGCTGCCAAGACTAAAAGTTTCGGAATTAGAGATCAATGAAGTCGATGGCTTACCTCTCTGATTCGAGAAGGGCTTGTGAATACAGTTGAATATAAGCTTAGGCCTAAGCCTATGCCTAATTCTAGGCCAAATCCTAAACATAAGCCTAAGTCTAGCTTACAGCGCTAGCTTACGCCTAAGCCAAGGCAGAAGAGAAGGGAAATATGAGTCATGATCATTTTCAACCTTTAAACTAAAATTAGATAAAATTTCAATATCATAATTTTAGGCGGCTCGGTGATAAGCACACGTTGCACAGTGCCGTATAAAGAAACCTCAAGACGAGAGAGTATCTGGGGCATTCCTCTTTGGTATAGCAGTTATGGACCAAGATCAGTCATCCAGGTATCAGATAATGTACCACATTTCTCTAACCTATCTTTTTTAGCGTAAATCCCAAGGCGTAAATGCTGGGGAATGTTGGGCATTTGTGGGAGAACAAGGTTTTTTGACGATACAGTTATCTCATCGCATCAATGTTACGGCAATTTCTTATGAGCATTTGCCGAAGGAATTAGCCCCTCAAGGGCAGCTTAGAAGTGCTCCGAAGGAATTTATTATCTGGGTATAACTTAAATTTTCTAGAAAAAAATGATTTTGAAAAATTTTAGAGCTATCAAAACGCTGATGATTTGTCTTCGAAAGTCCAATTAGGTCGATTTGTTTATGATATTCATGGAGAATCACTTCAAATGTTTACTGTTAATGTAAGTTTGTTTAACAAGGACAACGATTTTTATTGTTCCTACCAGCTTTTGAAAAACCCATCAACACATAATTATTTTCAGAAGCACGATCCAAAAGGCACCCCAGTGATCGAACTTGAGACGGTTTCCAATTACGGAGCTCCACTAACCTGCTTGTATCGCTTCAGAGTTCATGGAACGCCAATTGAAGATAAAGAAAGTGAAATTTAAATAGTTCTAAAATCAATCTTCTCTTGTATAAAGCATAACTTTTTTCTCTGATCTGTTTGATATTTGTAAAATAATCTTTCATCTAATTTTTGGGTGGGGGACTTTTACGCCCTCACATATGCGCACCTGACGTTTGCACGTTCACATTTACGCCCCGAAATTTGCGCTCCTATATATACACGCTAATAATTGCGTCCGACATTTGCGCACCCGATTTATAAAATATTTTTCAAAAAAGATCGAAAATTTTAAAAATGAAAAAGGACGCACAAATCGGGTAATGTTGTAGCGCAAATGTCGGGGCACAATTATAGAGTGCAATAATCGGGTGCGCAAGTGTCGTTGAACATATGTGAGGGCGCAAAAGTCCACCACCAAATTTTGAAGGTTCTATGATTTTTTGACAAATTTTTTACGACAAATAATTTTATGACAAATAATTTAGTGACAAATAATTAAGTGACAAATAATTTTTTGACAAATAATTAAGTGACAAATAATTAAGTGACAAATAATTTTATGTCAAAAAAAATAGTGACAAATAATTCGGTGACAAAAAAATTTTATGACAAATAATTTTTTGACAAATAATTTGTTGACAATTAATTTAGAGACAAATAATGTAGTGACAAATAATTTGTTGACAATTAATTTAGTGACAAATAATTTAGTGACAAATAATTCAGTGACAAATAATTTTATGAATAGCCTANTAGGCCTAGGCTTAGGCCTAGGCTTAGGCCTAGGCTTAGGCCTAGGCTTAGGCCTAGGCTTAGGCCTAGGCTTAGGCTTAGGCCTAGGCTTAGGCCTAGGCTTAGGCCTAGGCTTAGGCTTAGGCCTAGGCTTAGGCTTAGGACTTAGGCTTATGCCTAGGCTTAGGCCTAGGCTTAGGCCTTAGGCTTAGGTCTTAGGCTTAAGCCTAGGCCTTGTGCGCAAAAAAATATTCTTTTGCGCAAAAAAAATATTTGCGCAAAAAAAAATATTTTTTGCGCAGAAAAAAATATTTGCGCAAAAAAAAATATTTTTTGCGCGAAAAAAAATACCAACCAAACGCAATTACCTCGAAAACTACAACGATTCAGAACATGCCATAAAACAAAAAATGCTTCATTTTTCATGATCTTTCCCAATATATCATTTTTCATATGGTTGTAACTGACTGGACTGGTCCTTTAACCAGTTTTTGAAAAAATCGTAGACTTAAAAAATAATAAATTTTTTGAAAACTTTTAGCCAAAAAATGACCAAATGGCGGTTTTTTTGGAACACCCTGTAATACAAATATGCAAATTTAACAAAGATATACAGATACGACGAAGTTCAAAAACCTCCAAATTTCACAAGAATTCATAAGTTCCTGGGCCGGCGCGCCTACGGCGCTATTTATTTCAAAAAAATAAAGTATGATCCAAGACCGACGCGCTTGCGGCGCTTTCCGCTAACTAGCTTTACTTGGGAGAACCTTTGGTGATCTCCGCTATCGGTTGCACCCGGAGCGATACATCCCTGTGATGAGTTTTCCAATAGTCGGGATCTACATTTTAGACTATTCTAAACGGTTTAACCAAGGTTCCGTAAAAAAATATGGCCTGAAAAAATTAGTCCTCACAAACAAAAAGACACGCACATTTCTCCTTTAAAGAGTAGTTACTAGGCCGACGAGCCTTCGGCGCTATTTTGAGTACTCC